>JAPYZB010000536.1:0-19812 GCA_030522745.1 Eupelmus kiefferi | reverse complement strand
ATTAGAGACATTATGTGCGTAGATTTCACTTTTAAATAATTTATTACTAAAATTTTGTACATAAGTGTCTCTAATAATTATTTTTTGAGTTTTTTTTCGGAAAAGTAATCCATTGATTCTGTAGTGGTACTCTCAAGGAGCATTTTAAGCCCAACCTGATAATAATTAATGAGCTGGTTGACTAGAAAACCCGTGGTGAGTGAGTAAAATGGTCAAAATTCAAGATTTCTAACGGTGAGCTGGATTAGAGACTTAAAGGGCAATATAGATCACATAAATGTGCATGTGCAATTTATATTAATAAAAGCTATGATATACTATTTTAAATAATAATAAATGTTTTATTTTTTTCAGTCATTTCAATTCAGGCTGGCCTCCTTAACGTCGTTCTTTCTCAAAATCTAAAGCCAAATTTTTTCATAAAACTAAAAGTACTTTGGTTGTAGGGTCTACCTATATGATAATCTCTGTAAAATGTTAGGGTAGGTTAACGATCAAAAAACCAAGATCAGGTTTTCAAAAATTGGATTTTTCAAATGTATTAATATCAAGTCTCATGGCAGCATATGTTTTTATTTTATACATTTTCATATTTTTCATAGCTCTACCCAATATTTTTTATTAAAAAAATAGATATATATTCTATAAACTATAAGGATACTAATTTGAAATTTTCCCTTAGCTCTTAATTTAAATAATATTTGTTATTTATTAGTGTTTCGGAACAGTTTACGAAATAATCAATAGATAATTGCTTTTATTTACCCTTTTAATAACTTTATATAAAAAATATATCTCTAATAATGTGTGGGACCCTTCAAGACACCCTTTATTTTCACCCCTTAACGAAAGAAAGTCTATAAGGTGGTTCCGGTGCTCTGTCCTGAATTCCCAAGAGGCTCTTTAGTAGGATGCTCAATGAATCTCTTAATTTGAATGTACAAGTAAAACACTATAATTTTTTTTTTTAATCTGAACTATTTTAATATATTTTTTTTCTTGTATATTTACACATTCGCCGTACACCGGGATCACCTTAATATAGTTATATTTGAACAAATAGTTATTTATAATTAAAATTTTTTATTTAACAAACAAGTTAACATGCTTGAGGATAATTTTCTAAAACTTGACCATAACTTAAGTTTAAACAAAAGATAAAATTAATTATTGAATAAAAATTTAGTTTTCGTCTTCTACGCCACTAAGTAATACAAAAAATAAAGCCACGAACTAAGAGACAATCAATTGAAAATATTATATAAAGGATATAAAGAAGATCGGATCTATATTGAACAGGCGTTAATAGAAATTGGTATTGTATATCATTTGTATGCTTAATATTTATTTGTGGGATAGTTGCACGCTTTAACGTAAATGTAAAAACGAATATTTTTCTCTATTCCGTATTTTTAAAAGTGAATTTTTTAGATAATTAAGGAGTTAATATCTATTCAGATCCTGGGCCCGATTTATACAAACTAATAGCCATTTCGTACAATATAAAAATTTTTATTTAAAAAATTTGTAATTAGAAAACTAACCTGTAATAAAAAAACTTAAAGAAGATAAATTAAAGTAAATAAAAAATTCAGAAAGATTTAACACGATCTCAAACTAGAGCTAATCATAAGAATTACTTTAAAGGTTTATTATAAATTTAAAAAGTTCAAGATGAATTTATTTTTGTTAAAAATAGATAATTATTTCTAATTTTATAATTTTAATATTTTTTTGAGTCATTAAATTTTCTTTATCCCATTTAAATTGCATGTATCTATTGACCCCGCAATTTGTGCTCAAGCTAGAGCCAAATCTAACAAATAAATTTTTGATTCATATTAAAAATGTATTATAAATAAAAATATGGTTGACATAAGAAAAATAATAAAAATGCATCTTAAGAATAACGTAATGTAAAATCAATTCAGAAGTTGCTACAAAAAAATTGCATAGTCTTACTGAACCTGGAAATATCTACTTATATTGATGTATCTACATGCATTTTTAAAGGAAATCCTGTACTACTATATTTATAAATTGTAAAACTGCTAAAAAAATTGTATATACATACATTATTTTAAATTGATATAAAAATAGTAATTTTAAACATTACATAATTAAAACTATAAAAGTAAAAAATAGTGTAAGATGACATACAAACATGTAGATAATATTATTAGGACAGAGAATACAATAAAAACAAGACATCCACTGAATTTTTTCGATTCATAATTGAACATTTATTATGAGATTTGACCATTTATTACGTTAAAGTGATAAATTTACCAACAAGTATAAATACTTACTACATTTACTACATACGTTGAATGAAAATCCATCTTTAGATAGTAATAAGAAAAATCTTATTGTCGTTTTCTCTATTTGTGATTAATGGTAAGTGAAAGTGATAAATGCTGACGAAATCGTACTGCGGATCATTTCCATAAAACGAATAATTCGATAAAAAGAATATTTTAGTATGTTTTAATTAAAAAACAAAAAATATAAAAATTGTGTCACTGTGTAACAGAAAAACTTTGAAATGATAGTAAACATGGTAAAGAATTTTTTAATGTTTGAATGATTTATAAAACTTGAATAAGAAAATTAAAACATAGAATTTTAAATTTTAAACTACTTTTTACACATTTCAATGATGTATGATTTTTTCAAATAAAAATGATAAACAAAATTGAAAGTTTGCTTTAATGAAGATGAAATAGGTCATGTTTAAAATGTAATTTATTTACACAACGTAACCGCCGTTATTAAATTGCACAATGAAAATGAATCAACGTGTGTATTCGTCGAAATAAACAAAATTTTAACTACGTCTGCTTTGCGTCATTTACCTCTGTGTAATTTGTTTATCGTATTATTTTTTTTCTCTCGATTATATCACTGAACCGTTTACACCACACTTACGTTTGTAATTAACGGTTCGCGCTCACATGCGAAAATTTCTTTTTTTTTTCTATAAAACATTCACTCATTGCGGCGAAAGCACTTAAAATAAAGATTCGTTTTTAAGCATCTATCGATTTAAGGGAGCAGACACGAGATATTGAAGCTAGAAAAAATGAAACTTAAAAACAATGTTTATATTTTCTTTTCAAAAAGAATTAAAGTTCGTATGTACTCCCTTGAAAGGAGGTGAAAGTCAGGAATGTGTTTTGGGGCATTTTGACAGATTTTTATTAACGAGAGAACAACATTTTTTTACTTTTTTTCTTTGTAATAGAAGTTAAGAGAAAAACCCGCTAGAACACTGGCTATAGTAAAAATGTGAACTTTTCGCTTCGCCCGCTTTTTCCGCACAATCGTCTCACAAATGTGTACGACTCATATACGCATATCGCAAATGCCACGCAAAGTTTCATTTTCAGTACAACTGAATGTGAGAAGAGAAGAATATAGCTTTTTTTTTAAATCTTTCATAATATTTTTTTGTAGTTTAAGTAGAAGTTCTCATCGGCATTTTTTATACGTGCACAAATAGTTACGGTCAGAGCAGAAAAATATCATTATGTGTCGTTTTACTGCTCTAATCTGTAGTAGTCTATGACAGATTATAAGAAAGTTTACCGATAGTAAGAATAATAATATTTATAATTAATAATAATAATAATAATTATAATCATTATAGATTTTAGATTACTTATCATTGTTAATAGTTACAATGTCGTATCTTTAGCAATTTAATTACTTTTACAATAACTCTTTTTCTTTCGTAGCATTACGCATATTTTTATGTTTTAGTACTTTATTTTACTTTGTTTTTTTTTTACTATAATCTCGCAGTAGAATCGTGACGCCATGCAACTCGATTATTACAGATAGTTGTATTTTCATAGTTCTTCGTTCGCCTTTTATTTTGGTGCAAAAATATCATCTCTTTCTTTCGTTCTCTTTTCTTCACATTTCCGATCAAAGAAGGAAAGTACGAAGATTGGAATGTATTGAAGATAATTGTGTCATAGATATAAAAAATATTGAAATAACTTGATCTTTAGATGAAGAGAAATTTACAAGAAACAGTTTTATCAACTATTTATCATCGATTAACATTTAATTTCTCTTTACGTATACCATTACTTTACAATTTCTAAAGTTTCATTTTCATATTCAACAATTATTCATGTGATTGAAAAGTATGTGGCAATCAATTATTATTTCAAACTTTGCGATTCTTCAAACAGCCGTTGTAACAAGAAACTTGTGCTTTCGAAAAATGTAACTTTGAACTTATGTTACAACTCGGTCACTAATAGTATTAGAGTCTAAATTCATATTTTATTGGAAATAGATAGTAAATTGTTAGATAATGTTCCAACTCAATTCATTATATACTCAAACTATGTCTATTAAAAATTACATTTACATTTACAATAAATGCAACAATTTTTAATTCTGCTATTTAAGACATTTATATTTATCTATGCCATATTTTTATTATTGTATTCATTTAATAAAAATAAATTCACGATATTACTTGATATTTTTGAAAATCTGGGATGATTTAATCTCAATAATATTTAAAAAAGAATAACTACTACATACATAAAATATGTTTGTGCACATCGCTTCTTTTTTCATTCACATCATTATTTAACTTTGCGAAAAAATGTTTGTGCTATAATAAATTTAAACTTATAAGTATTTTATTTTCATAACAAAAGAGAATATTTGTTTATAAAAATATGGCATTTATGATTGAAATCAATGTCCGAGTTGAAGCATTAGCATGTGCCCACGAGTAAAAGCAATTGTCTGTCGCGTTTACCATATCATTTATTTACAAAATCATGGAAAGAATATGTGTATTTAACCTTTCCAGAAATATGTCGCAGAGCGCGTCGATTCTACCGCTCGAAGTGTATCGCTCAATGAAAAACAAAAAATATTTTTAGGAGCAGCGCATTGTGGCACAATAATATTCGTCGCATTCTTTCTCTCTCGCTTTCTCTCTTGTGATATCTTCATAAAATATACAGACATAAGGCGCTAAGAGGCCGATTAACATCCATTCCGATGTTTGACCGCTGCTCCAATCAACAAAGATTGCTAAAAACCATTTGATCGATATAACATTATGAAATTCAGGAATAAGAATACTGTTCCATTAGAACCTTTTTTTAAAAGTGAGAATATTAAATCAATATGCACAGTAGCATGTAAAATCAATTATGAAATCAAACAATAAATCAGGTGAAATCACAAGGCTAACCAAGTATAGAATTAGGTAGAAACTAAAACTGTTGTAACAATCTTTGCTGTGGCGAGCTCGAGATCAATACATCGAGGTTCCCTTCCTTTCTTTTATTTCGATTTCCAAAATACAAAATCGAAGTCTGGTGATAAGGATTATCCTCGTAGTAAATAAAAATGCAATAACTACGAACAAGATGAATATTGCCTCGAAGAATATAATATATAGGTCGAAAGTAACCATACACTGTAGCGAATTCGAAAATACGTTGTTTTCTGCGGAAACTTGTCATTTTGCTTTTTATTTACTTGTTTACACGACGAGAAGTATAAGTGATATATAATGCGTACACCTTTTTACTTTTGTCATCATCCTTTATCGAAAGGGCTAATCAGTTGTACAATAGTGATGCACGTGCGAAAATATAGTAGTAGTATAGGAAAGCTCATAATGAGGACCATTCGTTTCGTACTTCTTTAACTTTTTTTTTTAATCAAATCGCAGTTCAATGTAGGTTACAACGTTACAGAGCGAGATATCGCCTTTCACCCGGGGAAACTCTTTGTCGATCAATCGATTTGTTTATGTATATGATAAGAAAAATACTTACGATAGCAATCGCAAATAACAAAATATATATGATTTTTTTTCGTTAGCGACCTAGGGTACTGGGATATCGCCTTCGCGCCGCCTACGAAATATATTTTATAAAAATTAATTTCTTCTTCTAAAAAATGATATGTAGTAGTGAGTCCACTAGTTTCCAATACGTCTTTTCTCGAAAAATCAGTTTTATCTTTCTCTATGGTAGAAAATTTAACGTTCGTACAAACATTAGAGATTTGATATTAAGTAATTTCGAAAAGTGTCATAGACGAGCCGACAAAGCCTATCCTCGGGTATGGTCCATTATCTTTTTTTTCTTTTTAATAAGGGCGAGCTATTTATTTAGTATCGAAGCTTGACGCAGAAAATCGCTTTTAAAGTTTTCTCAACAATTTGTCATTTTATAGCAAGACTACCTATTGACGATCGTAACTTATTTACTTTGGCGAATTTTTTCTGTTATACTTTTTTTTCGCTTCACTGCTGCAAAAAGCATAAAAAGCTACCCCGCATCGTTTTACCGATTATATTCTTATTTATTTATATATAATATGTGGCATGCAAACAGTATATTTCAAAATATATTACGTTATGAGAATCCACGCGACGCGGATGTGGTCGTTTGGAAAAAAGAAATGGCAATCTATTTCAATTTCTATACATTCTACCACCCTAAAACCTATATAGATACATAGAAATTTGAAAGAGACTTCCATTGAACGAATTTTATTTATAATCAGTTAATTTTCTTCTTTTATTTTTTTTTTCAAACTCGAAAAGTTGGTACGTAGTATTGCGATCGTCAACGTTCAGAAACTAATCATCATTATGCGTTATATATGTCAAAAGCGTTTCTCCCGTCGATGCTTCCACGTTTAATGTTATTTTAATCACTAAGCTTAATACCGAATTTTCTTTCTTTTCCTTTATCATTACTTTACACTACCTATTATACCATTTGTTTCATCCTTTCAATAATAGCACAGCACGGTTGATTGAGAGTTTCGCGGAAGTGTGGGTGTCGCTGCACGTCAAAAAGTGGAACGATCGCAATAGTGAGATGCTTTCGCTCGACGTTGCTTTAAGAGAAAGAGAAACAGGTTGCTATGGTAAAATGCAAAGAAAATTGGATTTCAATTACATCACGATTGAAATAACAAGTAATAGCTATTATGTAAAGAATCGTAACAAAATTTATGCGCGAAATCGTAGATGTTTTTCTCTCTCTCTCTCTCTCTCTTTCTCTTCATCAGGCCGAGCGTAACTGTGAAATGACAATAAAGCTTCTCCCTTCCATTTTGTACAATTGAGACCCTCGCTTTATCCTACGCTCGTTAGAAGGGAGGAAAAAGGTGCTGGCGATGATTGGATACTTTGCAGTTCCAGGAAATAGTCGAAAAAAGCGGTCGCAAACGCAATCTCTGGGCCGCGCAGTGCACAACACCTCGGCGCAATTTATAATCATTAATACAAAAACATATCGCGAGCGCGCGTTTCAACAACATTTATCCTCCTCCTTTAACTTTTATCCTTTATTTACTTGTTTAAATTATCTCTTTTTTCTTTTACTTTACTTTAATTCAACATTTCTCCTACTAAAAATATTTACACGACATTTTCATGCTTAAACCGATTCGCGCGGACCCGACTTCCGCCGCGCGTGGTCAAATCCATTTAAACGCTCGACAGGCACCGAGATGCTTCTTCCTACAAACTTCATTCCCTCAGTCCCTTTCTATTTGCTTTTTTTTATAAGAAAAAATTATAAATTTTTTTTATTTTTATCTCGTCTGGTTACTTTTTTATGTGTGGTTCTCGATATTTTAATATATTAATACGTACGAATTTGGTGCGAAGGATTAACTGTATACTTCTTCATTTAAGGTTTAACTTTATACTTCTTCATTTATTCCGTTCCCAAATGCGCGATACTACGCTTAACTTTATGTTGTAGGATTCACTTGGACTATGCATTTATTGTGTCTTTAAATTGGATTGTTAACGCAAAAATAATAAATTTCATTTCTGTACATCGAAAGCAAAATAGGTAAGGGAGAAAAATTTCTTTAAAAGAAATTGCTGGCTTATGAAAGAATTTAGAGGATGGACGGAAAATGAATAGGAAATGTAAATCTGCAAAAAATATTCAAGTTCAAATAAAAAGTCTACGGTGAGGTTATACATAGACTTTTCGTTACCATAAAAAGTCGATTCTACAGAACGGCAGAAGTTGTGTATGTACACGCGATTTCGCGACGTGTCAAGCTGTAGTAAATATATATGCTTTTCTTTCATTACGTTTATTATTATTAATTATTTATGCCTCCGAGAATTTTCATATGTTAGCAAGTGTGCTTGCAAGATAAAATATGTGCGATAGTAAGGGAAGACTGTAAAAGCGAAAGGATTCAGTGCCTGGTGAAAAATCAAATATTTATTGATAACCTCTTAACATATTATTTTTTTTTATCCTTGGATCGAAATAATTACTTAAATTATAATTTTTACTATCTTTACTGATAAATGATAATATTTAAATCGAGTATTACTGTAAAATATTTTAGACTTAAGTATTTTGTCTAATTGAAGGAAGATTTTTGTTTTTTTTTTTTTGTTCTAAATAGCAATTGGTAAAACCTGTTGAAACTCGTTAGAATGCAGTAAAGTGAAAAGTTAAGAGGTTGATTAAAAGATAATTTTTTTCTATACTTTTAATTAAAAATTTATCAGTGCGTCATTAATTTGCCTAGGTGCTTGACGATCTGAGATTTTAGTAAAGTGCTTACTTTTTGAATAGATATTCAACTCTTTTAATCGTCTTTATCGATTTTTAAAACTTTGTTTTTTTTTATTTATTATCATGACAAAATTTATAAAGGCACCGACCGTTTTTTTCGTTTTATAGTCTTCGATCGACACGAGATCCCGCTGTATCTCTTCGCTAATTTATTAATGGCTTTTTTGCACGGCTTTACTTATTTTTGCAAGTTATTATTCTTTTAAGAAAATTCGTATAGCGCTTCGGCCGTTTCTGCTATGCCCCATTTTTTTTATTCTTATGTATCCCCAACATGAAATATCAATACAATTAATACTCGTACGCTTTTAATATATTATATAATATATGTATAATTATGTATATAGACGGATTTGAATCTGAAAATTGTTTCATTTTTGTCTTTTTGAAATGATGGAAGCTGCCTAAAGATTTTATTATTATTTTTATTGCGTAAAAAACTACCACGACTACTTTAATTTTTCTATTAATTTTCCTTTAATTACATCCACCGTGAGACTGAAAAATTAAAGTTTTACGTTATAATAACATTGCTTAAACTTTATCAACTCCATCGTTATGTATATTCACATATAAATATTGAAAAATCGAAAAGAATCAAATCGATCAAAGCTTTCGCATCGTAAGAATCAAATACGCTTTTACATGGATGTCAAAAATTTTATTTAGCTTTACGAAAAAAAGCGATAAAGTTCATCAACAAAGTCAAATATCTCTCTTTTTCTCTTTTAAAATTTTTCACTAAATCTTCATTTTGTCAACACTTCTCATAATAGAAGTGCATGTTAACTATCACATAATACTCATGTATTGGCCGGCATATGCGTACATCATTTTTCATTCCAAAATTACATTTAACGTATTTTTCAATAGTGAAAAATATGACTTGAAAGAAATTGGAAAAAATCATAAGCATAGCAGAAAGTCACGAGCGCAAAACTACTTCACCACGATTGCTACAAAATTATACCAAATGTTTTTTGTATTTAAATCCTTCGAACGCTTTCATGCGTATGTTTTACGTTTTTTTTTTCTTTTCTTATTTGTTTTGTTTCGAATCACAATTGTCGGATACTGCAGCAGACGAGTCGCAGTATACACGTACACTAACAATAATATGAATATCGTTAAATTGATAAAACAATGGATTCTAAAAGAATGAAATATTTAAATTCATTATAATCAAAAGCTTTTTATTTTATAAACTGCGAACCCAGTTCAATAAATACGCTATATAGATTAGGAAATATTATCTTTTTTTCAGTTACGCGTCTCATGAAGTGATTACACGTTACATGGTTTTGCATTTTTTCTTGTTTTAATACACATATGCGTGTATATATACATATTTATTAGTGGCTTACTTTAAACTCTAGACTTATTTCATGTTTATATCTCACTTCTGGCTTTTCCTTAACATGTTTATTTTTAGTAGCAGTGCGCGTATTTTATTGGATATCGTAAATATTTATTTTATCTCCTTGCAATATTAAACTTCGAATATATCGTTTATATCTCTTTCTTTCTCTTATCGCCCTACCAGGATTACTCATCAATTGTATGTACCTAAATAACCTTGGCAATTTTGTAACATATATATTATCCGTAGAAGCGTTTCGCTCGTCCGCTGACGCATTTTACAAAGGGAAATACTTTCATGTGCCTTCAAGCTTCTCCTTCCGCTGCTCTCGCCGTTATCCGTTACATTTTTTTTCTAGTTCTTCGTGGTATTTGTGTTGTGTATGGGTGTTTGTGTGTGTAAACTTGTGTCTCTCGCCATCGAACTGTCGTAAGAACGGCAAGGACGCAAACGTAATCGAAAGGACACAAGCGTCAACTAATCATCAACGATCGATCGAGACATATAACTTGCATTTATCAACAGACGAACGTCGAGATCTTTATACTATTTTTCTCTCTAACTCTCTGTTTTTGTGTAATTGTGTATATCCAATTCTCGTCGTTCGTATAACCAATCAACAAAATCCTATTAGGAATTTTATTCATAACGTTTTAAATTTATTTGCTATTATCTCCTTGGTGTCCACCTGCCGGAACTTACTTGTAATTATTACTTTTTCATTATCTTTTTTTTTATCTCTGTTAAGACATGTGTGAATGCGAAGGAAAGTTCTAGGCAAATATGGATTTTCCTTCTCTTTTTCTGGTTTTCCTTCTCCTACTCATTGTCACGTGTATTACAGTGAATTAGGATTACTAAAAAAAATCTGTTTAGAACCAGCTGGTGGCGCCACCGAATTTCGTCGAAAGGCCGCCAATGCCCTTTTCAAACATACTGCCAACTCGGCTGGCTACGTTCGACGTGACGTTGCTGATGCTTATGCCATCCTCGCCCGTTATATTTTCGACAATCGTCACCTTCGTCTTGGGCCGTTCCACGTCATCGTCGTTGCCGTTCTCCGACAGTCCCCTTAAAGATAAAAAATTACTTTAGTATATGTCTAACAGAATAAGATTACGACTAATGTATAAAAAAAAACCTTACTCTTCATTGTGAGAGCTCATGGTTAAGGCACAAGTAGCTTCCTCTGTCTGCATCCTTTGAGATATCGTCTGATATGTCTTCGAGTTGAGTTTGTCTTCCATAACTCCTTGGAGCTCGAAATCCGAATAGACCTTTTTTACAATATGAGCGAGACAAGTGCACTGATACAAATGTAAACTGTGATCCATTCGTTCAGTTAACCAGTTGCACAAAAGTTGGACTTGTGCAGTGTACCATTGCTGAAATAATAAAATTAAACTATAAGCAATATTCATTTAATTTTAAATGTCTTTACATTTGTTTCTTAAATGATAAATACTATTCTACACCTTGATTAATATGAAAAAGCAAAGTCATAACTTTTTGATGAAAATGACGTGATTTAAATTTTTCAAAAAGAAAAAAAAACAAAAATAAAACTTAACTCATTAAAAAAAGAAAAATTAAAACATTTTTAATAAATAAGAACAGATTAAACCATCGTAAGAATAAAATTACTATGTAATGATTTTCAGTGAAAAAAAAATTTGTTCTCGTTATAAAATTTTTTTATAATTATCGCTTTTTAAACTCGAATAAAATACCGTTTTTGTTAAAAAAATTTGCATTAGTCTCGATAATAAATTAGGAACTTGGCTTACCTCAAAAAAGTTTAAAATCCATAGTTCATCAATGACCTTACTGCGAATCTGTTCCGTACTATTTCTCGTGAAGCTTACGTAAGCTTGACCCATTTCCTTCCCGCTGCCTGACACCTTCTGCAAAAACATCAATTTCTACGGAGTTAGCCACGAATCTATTTCCGAGAAACAATGGCGTTCATCTCAGCGCCCTTAATATAATTTACGAAACATCCGAAGATGAATCGTGCACAGTAAATCTTTGAACCGCGAAGGTTTGAAGTATATATAGTATCGCTTACCGCAAAACTAAGAAGCGAGCCAATTAATGAACCCTCGTCGTAACGTGATAATTTTGACAACGTAGCTTCAAGGATGCTGACAAGTTTGTTAATCATTCCCTGAGACATGGCGGCCAGTGTTTTCTCGATTATATCGTCGATCTTTGCATGATATTGATGCTGCGAGAAGTACAAACGATTAATATTTATCTTTGCATTACCTTTAATCATACACTCTGAATTCTTTGCAGTATTATGTATATCTCTTCTTTATTGAACACATGGCAGACAATGGAATTAATTTGTTCAGTGCAATAGTATTACTGTGTAATTTGCAAAAAATTTAGAGCGTGATTTTTAAATATTAGCAACGCATCTAGCTACTTAATTTTAAGAAGCAAAGTAACGATTACAAAGCTCTTTTATTGCTTAAAAAAAATTAATGTTCCTATATTTTATTTTTCAAAGTGATAAAACTTTACTGAGCGCCTCTAGTGCTTTACTCATGGATGTATAAAAATCTATAAGCAATCATCCTTTTATATACTGAAAGAATGATTATCTAATGCATTTATATTAAAAAAAAAAGTCACATATATATTCTAAAAAAAATATTCTATTAGCAATTAGCAAATTATAACAAATTTATTTGTAATCAACAATGAGGATTAAAATGAAAATCTTAATCAGTAGCATGTAAACGTAATTAAACTTGTTTGAATTTACCTAAGTGTCCTCTATTTAAAATACATACACATTTCTACCACTCTCAATTAAACAAGATTTCCTACGAGAAATTCATAGAGCAATTAGGGGAAAAATAAACTTCCTAGCTGTAAAAGATCCGGGCGTATCCGCGAAGAATCCATGCTTGTCGATAAACATAGACTCTCTGCGGAAGCGTTCGAACCTTTTACAGCCAGGCTTCAACTAAGAAGAGAATAAAAATCTTTTACGTTACCCCTGTCCTTTTCTTTTACATACAATATAATCACACATTACTCCTAATTCGTAATCACTGTCATGCAGCGGCGTACTTACCACGTCGACCCCATCGACAGCGCAAAGCTTAAAACTCTGATTCTTCGCGTCCAAGATAACGTTAACCATTGCACACATTTCCGACGGTATGATGTAATCCGTCGAGCTGAACGTCACGCCCTTCTTCAGCCACTGCTGGAACGCCGAGTCCGTCTTCGTTATGCAAGCCTCTATCATGTCACAGGCCATCAGCTTCAACCGCTGCTCCAGATGGGTGCGAAACTCTTGATCGGGCCAGTGGAGCCCGCTGATGAACGATTGCAGAGCGTCGAGTTTCCAGAACAGATCCTCCGAGGTGGCGCAGCCGTTACCCTTGATCTCCCAGCGCTCTTTTTCAAAGCCCTTGTGTATCGATTGGTCGATTGACGTCTCCATTAGATCCACGTATCTCACCACCAGGGGCGCAAATGTGTCGCGCAGTAACTGGTGGAACCGCCCGTCCCTCAGGTTGTCTGTGGATAACCAAAAATTTTCCGATTTTAGAAGGTAATGAATTATCATTATCTTTGACAACATTTATGAAGGATTCTAAAAAGAAATTTTTATAGTTGCGATACTTTACATAGAAAAATTTGAATACTTCAAATCTACATTATGATTCTCTAATCAGAATTTTATAATTTATTACATTATAAGAATAAAGCAAAAACTAACAATCTATTTTTTTGGTTTATTTCTTTCTTTTTGAGAAAAACATTCACAGACTTACCATCCATCCTGAGATAGTCGTTGAGAACTTGGAAGAGCGGAAAGCTGTCCCAAGTGTCGGGCGGTTGTTCGGCAAGGACTTTGTTCATATCGGCGGCAAAGAGCGACCAGAAGATCTCGGCGTGCTCCACCAGGAGGTCGCTAAACCAGGCGAACGCCTGCGGTGCAGTGTAGTAGGAGCGAAACGTGAAAATATTGGACGACACACATTTACGGCGGGAATGTTCCATGAAACCAAGAGCGGTGGGGACGCCGACTCATGGCGCGAGGCCCTCGAGAACCCAGAAGACACTATTTATGATTCAACTACACGTACGATCCTCTATTACCCTTTCAGTATACTCTAATAAAGTTACTAGTAATAAATACATCGCGAGATGAATAAACTTACTCAGTTTCGTTCCTCTTTATTATACTCGTTTACCATTTTATACTGGTCCCGTTGATCTTCTCATTGTTTTCTCCGGTGACCTCTATCTACGTCTCGATTTTGATGCGTGCAAGAAGGCATTGACATTCTTGATGTACATTATTTATTCAAAGGACAATTATCTAACAAGTTACTTAACCGGTTTTCTTTCAACATTAACGATCTAATCTTATAAAGATGAGATACACTTAATCAAAGAATACATGATTATTTTCTAACAGCTTTATATCAACTTACACCATCTAACATATACACCAAACTACAGAGCATAAACATGCCAGAAAATATAAATAAAATATAAATAAAACACAATATTGTAAGAAAGCAGTTAAAAGGTAAAAATGTAAAAAATGTTATGGTTATGAAAATTATATATATATATATTGTTCCAGACTTATCAGTGGAACTTGTCAATTGTTAATGTTGAAAGAAATATAACTCACAATCTCATCAGCAAAAGGGAAAGAAGAATTTGGCAAGCCATTGTCAAATTTTTCCGAATCTCGACGGCGAATCCAATGGCTTCTTTGCACTATGCATGATTTCAAAAAAAAGCACGAATTGTCTGTTAACTAACTAATGATCAGAAAAATCAAAAGGATATGATCTCAACTAGGCATCACTATGGGTAAAATAAAAAATCTATATCGCGATTGATTGTCTTCTGAGGAGGTATTCGGACCCTTACCAAGTCCGTTAATTGAGCATGCTACCCTCTCTCTCGAGCGCCCCGGACAATGAACACTGAGTTCTAAAAACCTAACTAATACCTCCGAATAATGTTCTTCGTTTTGCTGCAACAAATCGACACAGATCTCGGCAAGATGTATGAGATCCTCTAGCTTTTTGCTAGGTGGAACGCACACTTCGCCATTGAGATCTTCGCCGATTTTAGCTTCATTCGATAGCCTCTCGTAGTTTACATGAGCAGCAGTTTCCAGACACGATTTGATCATCCCTCGAACCTCCTCGGGCGGTACTGGCGTCACTATATCCTTCATCAGAACCCTCTCAAGTAGCGACAGCGTAGCTCTTAACGCGCCCTCGGGCCGACCGAACGGGAAGCTGTACCTAAAGTACCAATTGAAATAGAGTGAGTTTGCTTCTAACTTTCACGAATTTCACAGCGCGTTAAAAGAAGATTAAGCAATTACTCAATTTACCTAAAGTTAGTAATTTGCTTTTCGAGCAGTTGCCTCAGGCGTTCCTTGACATCCTGAAATTTATCTTTCTCCTCGTGCGTGATCGAAGCTACCCCATCTGGTTTGTTGCCATAGACATGACTTGCGCAGAATGCGAAGCTGTAGTGTATTAGCGTCGGGTCTATCATAACACCTCGTTCTGCTCGATCAAGTAAATCGCTTAGGTACCACAAATGCCGGTAACATCCTCGCACTCCATATCTACAATTCAATTGTAACATATCATAAATTAATCAATTACAGAATCTGTTGTCATCATTTCAGATATTGTGCATTTTCAAACACGTAAGTACAATACTACTATGTTTTCGTACCTGGCACAATACTCATCCAGCACAAAAACTTGACCAGGTGAGAACCATCCGAGTGAGCAATACGGATCATTCAGTCTATAATCCAGCGTCAAATTCTGCAGGAACTTGAAAAGGCTCGCGTGATCGAATTTGCATGGATCAGCGCTGATATAATCTTCCATCCCATGTTTCTTCGCCCTGTCGGTGTCGCCTTGGATCTTACTGATCGTAGAGCTCTTGTTCGCAACCGATACGGGTGGTGTAGGCTTGTGTGACTGACCGGTTGCCCGGTACATTGCTGTCACCCACAAATGGCACTCGTTCTCGTCGTCCGAGGCGAAGACAATATTGTCTCCTTCGCGGACGGCGTTGAAAAAGTACCTGCAAACGATAGTAATTTATTGAAAAAGAAGCAGATATTACTTTAGTATTTAGCCTGGCATTTTTGGGAAATATATTTTAATTTAAGATTTACTCTGGTACAAAAAAAAAGGAACTGTCTCGTACTCCTTTATCTTTAAAATCCAATTTATATTTCATGAACTTGTTATTCTCTGATAGAAAAGAATATTATCTTATCTATTCGTATACCTATTCAAATTTGTGATAAAAAGTTAAGAAAACGAAATTTAAATTCGACAAAACAAAATTCATTCCGAAGTAAAATGAAATATAGCGACAGAAAATACCCGTATTTTGAACAGTTTCCAAATCAAACATTTGAAACTATAACATTTAATTTTTTCCCAATAATGCAATGTGCTCTTTGTAAAAATAATCCCATAATTTACCTTCCGCCTTGCAAGTCCATACCAGCCATAAGATTAGCGGAAACAGACTCTATATGGTCGACTGTATAGCCATCCAGCTGCATCATTTCCGACGGCTCGCTTTTCTTTTCTTTATACGAGCACATCGCAAAGGTGTACTGTGAGACTTGGACCAAAACAAAATAGCGCTTTTTCCACTTTTTCCAAGCGGACTTGCCCACCGCGTATAGGTAGCCGCAATGCTTCATGTTTAAGGGCTTGTCCATCCGACAGGCGATTTTTATGCGAAGATCCTGATCTGGATTGCTTCGCGGGACGGTCATGCGATGCCATTCCGGGGCACGGCTCGACAATGGCGTTGGCTTCAATACCACTTTACCCAGCTCCTTATCCTCCAGCGCCAGCATCGCTGGATTCTCCGTGTACAAACGTACCTTCACCACTGGCAATGAGTGCATCGTTGTAAAATCACCTTGGGTATCCCACCTGATGAATAAAAGAAAACACGTCGTTGAAATTCAGAACAAGAATCTCATGGCTTTATAATCAAATTTGGCTCTCGTCGCCTTGAATGAAGCTATGAATTTTTAGTATACTTGGCGGTAACTATCATTTTTTTAACGCGGCCCTACAATGATAGATTTAAGACAAGGATAAGGAATACAATTTTAGATTGTGACTTAAACAATATAACTGTAACATTGAAACTTATAGCATAAATTAAGTCCTTAAGCCTGGCGTTCATTATATGTGCAACCACTCAAAAATAACCGCCTTATAAAGACATAATTAAAAATTTCAAAAAGTACGATAAGACTTATCCAAACGATAAAAAATAAATTTGTTGACTGAGAAGAAGCAATACTTATAAGAAACTCACATTGGCTTCGAGGCTTCGGCCTGATCAGTTTGAAGCTTTTCACCGCCTTCCACTTCCATGGTGCAGTAAACGATACGATTAGGCGCGAGACTCTTAATCCCTTTGACTTCCATGACTATGACCTCTAGCGGAAACGATAGGGCCACATCCATTTTGGTCAGCACGGGCTCCGAGTCCGCAGAGTCGTTAGCGAGGGAACTCTGATTACGGGGGCGGCAGCGGTCGCTACGATTATTGTAGCGTTTCAGCTTCTGCAACCCGTATTTGCCGTCTATCGAACCTTTGGAGACAGGCAACGACTCCAAATTCGCCATTAGCTGGTTGATAGACGACTTGAGTTCCTCGATGTACAACGACTCCATCTCCTTGAGGAGGAACCGCGGCATGAGCTTGCGGTTCTGCAAATGGAACAATAAGACATGTTACGACTGGAAGTTAATATACAGGAAATAAAAGATTTTTACCGTTAGTAAGATGCACAAAAATAAGTAGGATTTCAGTATAGTTTCTTTTTTTTTAAATTAAATTAAAATTTTATATTGTTAAAAATTACTATTGTTTGATAAGAATTTATGAATCTTGATCTAGTATTGATTAAATCTATCACAAGCATTAATTGCTTTATAGTGCATGAACTACCTGTTGCATATTTAAATAACCTTTATTTATATCGGACAAGGCTGAAAAATAATGTTTTTCTCTATAAAATAAAAATGGCTGAGTATCTTAAAAGTTAAAATTTTAATATGAAAGTTTAATTGTTTTTTACTTTAATCGATATAAACGACCATTTAAATGTACTACTTTAGCAAAGTAATGCAAATTCGAAAATCACAAAGAATATATTTAGATTTTTAAAGTCCAATTTTAGGAATAAACAATATTTATAATGATTAATTAAATTTCAGTAATTTTTTAATGAATCATTAGCTAGGTATACATCTGTTTTCAATGTTTTCAAGAGTTAAAAAAGTTAGTAAGCTATTCTTCAAGAAAGAGGCGAAAGAAGACACTAAAGAAAATAAGTATTGATCAGACTCCATTCTTTCTTTTATTTAACGGTGATCGATAAATTCAAAGTATCAATAGCGATTTTACTATACAGACTAGAATTCCTAAGCATCGCAACTTTTATAGATTTGTAAGCAATGATTAATCGAGTAAAAATAGTATGAGATACGAATAAATGAGGGTAGAAAAGCTAATAGACGGTATACTAACCCTCTCCATCTCGTTTACTTTCTGAGCGCGACCGTCCAGCTCCCTCCTGATGGCGGCAGCCTGCTCATCGGCTGAGTCCAACAGGAGGGCGTTGAACAGAAGCTGGTGCTCGAATTTCTTCACGCCAAGTATCTGCTGGAACATATCGTAGAGCTGTTCCTTCGACAGTATCAGCTCGGAATTAAGCGACTGCTGCTGCATCCTGGATGGCCTTTTGGTGTCTTCGTCGCCTGTACCCTTGAAGATACAGTCGAACTTGGCCAGCCAGGAGGCCAATACAGTCTCCTTGCTCAGACCGTCGATTTCCGGGAGGCTCCGAACACGCTTCTCGATGTTATTCCTGAACACCTCGCGGAAGTCGTGCTGCGAGCAAGCGCCGCTCTGCACCATGCGCACCACACGCTCCGACTTTAGAAACACGTCGAAGTAGTTCTGAATGGCGTTGTGGAAGGCCTCGTCGGCCATTATCTGCGTCTCGCCTTTTAAAAAACTCTGCAACATTATTTATTTAAAGTTTAATTAAATTCATCTGATCGCAATGCTGAATATGTTATGTGGTTTGTTATAGTCAACATATTATTAAAAGAAAACTTCAAAACATTAGAAATGATTTTAAAAGTATAGTGATGACAGTTTTATTGTTTTTTATTGTTGCTATTGTGGTGTATGCATGTGAGTAGCGGGCGTCAGCACATTTCGGGTGCGGAACCTCGACGCGCTAGCAACAGCGGCAGTAGCGCACCGATTATATTGTAACAAGCTAATGTATTTTATTAATAAAGAATGTCTAGTTAATTACTGCAACTATATCAGCGTATGGAATTTCATTTCGAAATATAGCTATACTCAAATTAGATAAAAAATTGATTAGTTGTAATTTCAAAAATAATCAAAAATGTATTGATAAAAGAATTTAATATAAGTTTCTTACGAATAATTCGATGAGATTTGAATATTAAAGCTTTATAAAAAGCAAAAAAACAGTATTGAATACCGTGGCTCTCTGCAATAACGACGTAACTCAATTCGATCAACTTTAATTTAATGTTACCATAACCGGCAAAGCATGATTATCGGAAAAATTACGTAAATCCTTGTTTCCTGCAAAAACGACGTAATAGAGTATACTTTCATGTGTTTTCACCTGCAAAGTAAAAGCATTACCTATACTGTATTATAACAGTAGTTACATAAATTATCTTTTCCTTCGTTTATGCTGGTAGTAAAAATGATATTTTTTTCTAC
>JAPYZB010000533.1:0-20212 GCA_030522745.1 Eupelmus kiefferi | reverse complement strand
CCTTTGAACAACTCCTCTTTTCAGGAAATCGTTTGTTTCCCATATCTTCACAAACTGACAGATTTAGTTTTCTGAAAATAAAATAAGTTTGAAAATTACCGTTATTAGCAGCCGAAAGTACTTACATTACTAATACCTATCAACTTATCTTCAAATAATTGAAAATTAATGCAATGTATGCAAATCCTTTTTAGTTTAAGCAACAACCTATTATTTTTCCTCACTTATATCCTCATATTCAATTGAGATTTGTAACAATTATTATGATAAGTGCAAATCCCTTTTACGTTAAACTCACATGTTAATTTTTCTTCACTTATAACTACCTAATAAGATAAAAAATGTTAATGGTCATTGAAAAAGGTGCAATTCCCTTCCCTTTAAATTTTAATGCATATTATGGACCTCAAAGATTGAAATTCAAATAAGTTAAAGTAAATATAAATCATCAAAAATTTAATGAAAGTAATATCCACTTTTGAATTTTAGTCACTCTAGTTATTGTTTATTTGTTTTAAATATTTTAGAGTCAAGTAGCTATAAAGATTATTTTTGTTTTTTCAGATAATTATACTCATATGTTATAAATGTTTTGATATGAATAAATTGCCTTGAAAAGACATATCTTGAGGTAAACCACTACTATTTCTTCGTTTAAACTAGATAGTGGCCTTAATGTTTCAACAAGTACTAAAAAGGGTTAAAAATTTTTTAATTTTAAGCTGTCATAAGTGAATTTTGATGTACCTGTTCCTTTATAAATAATTAAAAATTAATGCAATGTATGTAATTCCCTTTTAGTTTATGCAATAACCTGTTAATTTTCTCACCTATGTCCTCATAATCATTTGAGATTTTTAACAATTATTATAAGTGCAAATCACTTTCATGTTAATTTTCTCATATGTTAATTTTTCAGAATATCCTTTAAACAACTCCTCTTTTCAGGAAATTGTTTGTTTTCCATATCTTCACAAACTGACAGATTTAGTTTTCTAAAAATAAAATAATTTTGAAAACTACTGTTACTAACAGCTGAAAGTACTTAAAGTACTAATACCTATCAATTTATCTTCAAATAATTAAAAATTAATGCAATGTATGCAAATCCTTCTTAGTTTAAGCAATAACCTGTTAATTTTCCTCGCCTATATCCTCATAATCAATTGAGATTTGTAACAATTATTAAAATAAGTACAAATTACTTTTATGTTAAATTCGTATGTTAATTTTTCTTCACTGTTAACAGCGGGATAAGATAAAAAGTGTTAACGGCCATTGGAAAGGGTACAAATCCTCTTTCCTTTAAATTCAAATGCATAATATTGACTTCAAGTATTCAAATTGAAATAAGTTAAATTAAATATAAATCATTGAAAATTTAATAAAATATCCACCTTTGAATTCTAGTCACTTTACTACTGTTTTTCGTTTTAAATAATTTGGAGAAAAGTAACTATAAAAATTATTTTTGTTTTTAGTCAGATATTAATACTCATATGTTATAAATGGTTCGATTAGAATAAATTGCCTTGAATAGACTTGTATCTTAAGGAACTCCAGCGACTATTTTTTCGTTTTATTTAGATAGTGACCTTAACATTTTATCAAGTACTAAAAGTACTTACTGAAAGTCTACGGGGGGGGGGGCACCCCATCATGCAGTCAACGTAATGTTATACACTTTAGAGATCGCGTTACGAAGTGACGATTTCCTATATGCTGATAAAGTCGAAGCACTATGAATAATAATAAATATTTAATATTATTGTAAAAAGTTAATTAATACGATTTATTGTCGGCAACACGATAAATTTATTCATCTGTAGATAATTGTGGATACAATATGTATAATTTAGACAGAATTTCTTTCAAATCAAAGATTTTCCGCTTTTTTTGAATTTTAACATGGACTCCGAAACCGATCTAGCGCTGAATTTCTCTATTTTGTTTTTACCAAGGGTGTATATTGTTCCGCCGAAACTACCCTCGTGGGTGAAGGCTTGCACCTCGTATAAGACTCTGATGCCCCTCCCATGAGGTTTCTCATAGATGTTTATAATTTTACAAGGATGTTTTGGGTAGTTCGGCCATTTGACTAGAACTACGTCATTAACTTGCAATTCATCATCGATTATGCGTCGACGTTTTGTTGTAGGATGACCAGGATTGTCATTTTGAATATGTTCAGTACTAATATGTCTGACTTCTTCCGGATCGTCCGGATCGTCAGGATTTTCAGTGGACTCTTGAATATCGGACTCTGCGATGCCAGATTGTCCGATGATAGCCGCCAGCATATTTTCTTCACTTCCTTCCATCCTTAGGATTCTGTGTCCACGATGCCTGGCAAATAACAGAATATATTAATGAAATCGTTATTACGGATTTAGCGTTTTTCAGAATCACTTGCATATATTATAAAATAATTACTGTACGTAAACATCTGTTTTGTGGGAAGATTTAGAATCTGATGACGACGTAGTTTTTGTTGTTTCAATTTCATCGATCAATTTTCCGTCGCTTATTATTCTGACAATGGGTAATAATGGCTCTCCGTAAGACGTTTTCGTTGTTGCTTCTGGTGGTGGTGGTGCTGCTGCTGCTGCAGCAGTAAATTGTAAATAATCCCTTTTACTGATGTCATTAGTTGAGCGGCGTTGTATGTAATAGATAGATTTCAAAATATATCTTTCGTTTTCGGCGGGAAAAAATACATTATAAATCATTTAGGCAACGCGTGTGTTTTTCGGTTAGGGCATAGAGAACATTAAACAAAGAGAAAGGATTTAAGGGAAAATTCTTAGCAGGTTACATGAGATGTAAAATAATAATTAGATATTATGTCTTAGTTCTCAGCAGATTCGAGTTGATGCACAATACTTGTCTAACCAATAGAAGAACATTGCAGGTTAAGATTATTGGAACAAATCTAGAAACATTCTGAATTCGGCCAAAAAAACAAGAGCAATTAACAAAATATATATTATTGAAATATAAGTTCATTATTATTGACTATTTTATTAATTTATATTAATTTGCTGCTTTTTATTCAAACTGGTCAGTAAGTGGCTCAGGTGTTCTTATAATGCAGATGACTATTAACAAGAGGTGTACCATCAAATTTTAAGTTTGAGAAAAAAGTATCATTAATAAATTTGAATAACAGTGACTAAAACTTTCAAACTTTTTTTGACATACATTTTGTTAAACTTTACTTGTTTTCCAATGAAATTGACTTTTCCAAAGGATTTGGCTTAAGTATTGGTATAATTTTTGTATGAATGAGGAGTTTATAAATTAAATAAAAAAAGCAGTACAAAGACCTATAATAAGAATTGTGGATACGAATATTTATCGACTGACGAGGGAAAAACGGATGAAGTAAAATTAATATATGATTGCTTAAAATGAAGTTATCAACCTCTTTTTTCAAAAGTATATTAATTTTTTCAAATTGAGTTACAAATTTTGAATATTTTTTATTTTCAGGGTTTAAAGAAATTATTTAAATTAAGGTATTATTTAATTATTAATTTTCACGGTTATTTATTCAAATTTATTAAAAATTTGTTTAGATAACATTTTTAACATTTTAAGTAGAAGTTCATTCTTCATATTTTTAAAAAAATAAGATCATAGTGTCCATACCTTGAGTATTTTAAACAGCGTTAGACTTTATAATAGTGCTTGTGTTCGTATTCTAATGTCTAAATATATATTCCAAAGTTTCATCAAGATCTGTAAATCGAATCTCAACCCCTATTCTGATTAATGCTTAGACGTAAAAATACACTTATTCACTAATTTCATAAACGACTTTTGAACAAAAAAAAATATAAATAAACGCATCGCAAATGCAAGAACCATAATAAAATATATAATATTTTTATCAATGCTGAGAAATGCAATCAATACTTTTATTACATGAATAAAAATTAGAGAAATTTCTCATAGAAAAATTATTACCAAAATAGTTTTATTTACGTCGTAAGACTATAAAACAGGATTAAGGTTTGAATCATGATAGCAGAGCAAGAATGCAAAAAACCTTTTTTATATTAACTGTAATTTCAGTTTTTACATATTCCTATTTGTAAAATCAAATTTTGTGACTCATATGAGAAATGCATATTTTAACGAGAAACATCAACACACCCTTTTTTTAAATATTCGATCTTTATATACTTATTTGTCTCCCTATCATTTATATATAGAACTATTTATCTACTGAAAGTCTCAAAGGCCTTTAATGACGTCCTAAAAATTATCAGAGTTAGTTTGATCCACGAAGATTAAATTTCTCTGACCTATTTTAAATTTTTAATAAAAATTTTTACGTTCAAAACATAGTTTAATTATAAATTTTATATTATCTACATCCATTTTCATTTTACCAGTATCGATTTTTTAAAAAAGGACAATATGTTTTGTTCTCTCGACACAAATAATTGTACATAAATAAAATAATGTGATAAGTGAAAGCGAATGAATGTATTCAAAATTATTCTTAGTGTATACTATATAAGTTATTATTAAGGCATTGGACACGCAATAGTATTTTCAAATTTCATTTTTACACATGAAGTTTGTATAATAGTTCATTATGCAACAAGGGAATAATCGATTTTATTTCCGTGTTGCATATAATGTTTTATTTTCGAATTAACTGTTAAAATAATTAAATTTAATGACAAGTTATTTTTTATTTCATTTTATATTTTTAAATAAGAAATTTAAAATTTACAGGGAATAAAGAAAATTTTAAATAAAACGATTTTATAGGGAAACAACTGCTACTTTTGACCCGTTTTTTGGATCAATAATGTGTCTTTACAGGTGAATCGGGAATAAAATAAATTGTATACTATTTTAATTTTACAATTATGTATTTAATATGATTCTTTGGCTCCCATGGTATAAGTACAATTTCATATTCATGCGTAAACTAAAATGTAACTACTTCGTCTTTTTTCTTGTTTTCGGACAAAAAACGTTGCGGTAGATGATGACTTTTTGTACCTGTCTTAAAATCTATTATTATGTATATCTAATTGTAAAAAACTACTGTGAGACAGTTATATTTTCAATGATAATTTGTGTAATATCGAAAACGATTATTTGATTTATTTTCTAACTCTGTAGACGATAAATAATTATGTAAATTAATCAATTTTGTACGAAAAAAAATTTTTAACTATATCTAATTGCAAAAAACTACTGTGAGACAGTTATATTTTCAATGATAATTTGTGTAATATCGAAAACGATTATTTGATTTATTTTCTAACTCTGTAGACGAGAAATAATTATGTAAATTAATCAATTTTGTAAAAAAAAATTTTTTAACTGTAAATAAAGTAATATGCTATGCGACCGTAATTATAAATATAGATTTTTAAAGCAGAAATAGCAGTATCCATTAGTCGTAATATATTATGGCAAATAATTTATTTTATTGATTAAATAATATAAGCTCAGATTTTTTAAGAAAGTATGCTTTTTATATTTAAAAATTGTATAATTTTTATGCATTTCTCATCTATTTATATTATATTATATTTAAATTAGAAATACTTTAAAAATCGAAAAATATTTTGGTATAATGGAGAATGAAAGCATCATGTATTATGTTCTTTAAATTTTAATTTTTCATTTATACATTTCATTCCATTGGTCATATTTTTATACAAAATTCGCATCTTACAATTATGTTCTTAGTCTAATTACAAGAAATTCTTACAATTAAATCGTTGTTTTAAATTAATAAACCTCTATCTCAATTTATGAAATAACTGAACAACTCTCATAAACAAAGAATTATTACTTTTTTAAAAAAAAAAAAAACGCTATACTTAAGACAGTTTGATTATGTTCAATCAGTTTAATTCTTATTTCGAATTTTTCAATCTCATAATACGAGAAGTAATACATTATTTCTTCGCATTCGAAACAATGAGCGATATTAAAATCATGACGAAGGACCTTAATGTGAATTATATTTAAATGTAAATAGATTGACAAAGCATGTTGTGATACTACAATATTAAATTGTAATAATAAATTTTAATAATTTTAACACATTGGATTTTTAATTTTGTATGTGCTAATATAAGTATAATAAAGTCAAATATTTAATTTTGAATTCTTCGTATATTTACCAAGGTATCTTATAATAAGTTTTACCAGATAAAGAATAATAATCAATTTAGAGCTTAAACGCTTGAAATAATGATTTAATATATTGTAAAAGAAAAAAAATAAAGATAATTGTTGCAATAGTCATTATTTTCTACACTACGTCTAGTGCTGTTTATAATTTGAATAAAAGATATTTTCATACGATGTAAATTATTAATATTTATAAATTCGCAGTAAAAATATAAGGTTTATGTACAAGAGAAGCAATAATCTGTACTACATTATATAATTATAAAGTATACCATTTCATTCATGTATTTTTCCAATTATCAAACGCTAATAAAATATAGGAATTATTTGTTATTTATTATGTACAGACAATAAAAGGATGCACATGAAATGATATACATGAGATTGTTACGTTAAATTAGCCTATTCACATTCTGTTAATTATTCATATGAAATCAAATATGAATGTCACGTTTCTTTTAAAATACCATAATACAAACAAAAAACTATCGTGCCTTAAAAACAAATCTTAATCATTCAAATTTCAATTTTTCTATATTCTAATTAAAAATTTGTTTCTTTCTCACCATCGTCCACTCCTGTAATTCAAAATAATCAAAAATCTAAGACAAACTCAATCACACGAACACTCACATAGATTTAAACTCTTTTATCAAATTCGCTCGCAGGCCCTGTTATTGCATTAAATACTAGTATCGTTGCGGCGCGATTGCGCACGCTGGGTTCAGTCTTTCGGTCGGTCGTTCTCGTCTTGTTTGCTCATAATTGGCATATCATCGCGTTCTGCAGTTACGTTCGTCGCTGCCATCGGAACACTCCAGGAAGCCGTTACAAATGCGTGATTTAGGCAGGCACTCGCCTAGTGGGCAACGATGCCCCTTACAGCTTGTTACCGTAGAGGGTACATCGGTGCGCGTGAGCACGCGTTCGATCCAGCCTACGTAGTGGTGCACCTTCGTGTAGACTCCGGGTCTGCCTGGCCTGCCACAGCCATAGCCGTTCGACGTGATACCTGCGAAAGTAAGTATTAAAGATTTTAGTTTTTTTAAAGTTTTTGAGATTTTGTGATCCTTTGGTGGGCCATTATTGCTTTGTATACGAGATGACAAATCTATAATATTACTCGAAAAATGAAAAGTAAAAGAATGAATCACGCAACATTTTTGCATTAAAGCTAATTTTTAAATTTCTTTAAATTTTTTTAAATTAAATCAAATATTATAATTGAAGAATTATTGAATACCTTAATTTCAAAATTTATAAAAAAAATAAATTTTATTTGAAAAGCAAACTTTTATTCTCAAGACAAAAAAATGTACCAAATTAAACAAAAACTAGTATTGCTGTAAAAAGAAATACTTGTAAAACTTACCGTGAAGAGTATATTTATTATCGGATTCGGAGCAGACAAGTGGTCCACCGCTGTCACCAAGGCAAGCATCCCGTCCGCCGTCTTTGACGCCAGCGCAAAGCATTCCGGAGGTGATTCTATACAATGGGAGAAACAGTGTTTTTCTCCGACACTCTTCAGTTGATATTAATGGGAGTTCAACTTCTTGTAAACTATCAGCTACAAAGAGACATACAATTAAATTTTCTTAAATTGTAAATTGATAATTTTCTATTATATAAATTATAAAATAATATTTATATTAATTAATAATCGTTATATCGTGTAAAAAAATATATAACAGAAGACGAATGATTTAAAATAGATTATCGGTATAACATTTTTATATTAAAACATTTGTTTTATTAAATATAACTATTTAAAAGTCTAGAGAAAAATCCAATATAAGTATCTAATAGTATAAATACAAACTCATGTTTGCTTTTGTCATATCAATCTTACGGAATATTCTTCCAATTTCAAAGAGTTGCCCCCAGCCAGTGACAGTACAAGTGGTACCACTTTTAGGTTCCGACGTCGGTAAGCAGATAGGCCTTACGTAGTCACTGAAAGTGACTGGTTTTTCTAGGCGCAGTAAAGCTATGTCGTTGATAAAGCCATTATCGATGTATTCAGGATGAAGTATTATATAATCCAACCTGATTACTTGCTCGTATGGGCTTGGGAAGCTTCCACGACGTGTCGCACCAATTCGGGCCACCCAATACTCATCTTGGGCACTGAAAGTTCATGTGTATTTTAGAGACTATTATCATTGGTTTATTTAAACATAAAATTTATTTCTAATATTATGATTATTAAATGAAAACTTTTAAAATATTAAATATTACTTTTTAGATATTGTAGAATATTTTTACTAATTAAATATAAATAAATATAAGAATCTATTAGACTGTTTACCAGTACAATTTTCTGACATCACTTGTACAATGATTGCCACAAGTACAGTGATTTAGAAAGAAGTTTTAATAAAAAAGTAAGTATTTATATTTTACGATTTCTTATTTTCTTACATTAAATTTGATATAAAAGAATAAATTATATTTATTTGTAAACAAATTTAACAACGAAAATTCTAATTCAAATCAGAGAAATTACTTATTTTTTGATGAATTTAAAATGAATTTTTTAAAACAAACTAGGCTATGAAAAGTCATGATATTTACGACATCATCCATCAAACGAAAAGAAAATGAAAATAATAAATTTATAAATTATTCATCAAGCACGCAAAACCAAATTTGTAACATAACGTAGAACATACCGGTAAAAGCAGTGCGCTGCTGACACGATCCACCTGTCATTAATTATAGCACCTCCGCACTGATAATCACCTTCCTTATACAGAGCAACTTGCCAGGGCCAGCTACCAACTGACGAACTGCCACCTCCAACGATTCTGTAACGACGCGTATGAGGCCATTCTCTTAAATGTCCCCAATATTTTGTAAATATATAAAATGTAACTAATTACTAATATTTTTTTCTAGCTAAAATATCTCTTTTAGAACATTTTAATTATTATAAAACATTAAGATTAACAAAAAAAATATCGAGTGTTTATTAATTATTTATGTACCTTGAGCGACAAATTCGCGGTTACGCTTCAGGAGCTGATGCTTTCAGCGTGACATAGTATAAGGACAAGGCTTTATTATCCCACAGTATAAAAATCAGCTCTTCAAGCACAATCGTATGATTGTCGCCTGTAGTGCTTAAAAAATTTTACATTCCTAAAGGATGAAATAGGGCTTTTAGTGCAGGTCGCCCTCAATCAATAAATAGGTGTTGTACGACTCAACGATACACAGATTTTGAGATTATACTCACTACTGTACGTTAGTGTACAACAGTGCGTATAACTTTAAATTCTGTCATAATTCTATCTGCCTTTTGAAGTTTTGAAATTTATTGAAGTAAGATTAATCATGGCGTCTTTCACCGAAAGAAAGAGTAAGACAAAAAGTGTTTTTATATAACCTTACGCTACCAAATTCAAAAATATAAAAAGTAGATAGTAGAATTATGACAGAGTGTACTATTTATTTAGACGACCGAAATAAGACCGAGCAAGATTGCTCCTAAGCTGTATTAAACTCAATAGTGTCCACCAGTTATAGCATCCTAGGCTGTATTAGTAACTATAACAGCTCAGAAGCTGCTTCCAGTTTCTCGCGTAACAGCACCTATTTATCGTTTGAGGGCGCTCAGCGCGTAAAAGCTTTCATACGTTCTTCTGGGATAATAATAAATATGTAAATTACTCTATTTCAACTTAAATTAGTTACATTTTAGATGTTTTAAGATACTATATTCGGTATAATATAATGTATGTATACCTCGCTTGAGATGGCACTTGAGTTCTGATTCCACACTCAAAATTCTTGCATTTGACTTTGAGGACTTGACCACTAGAACATTTTGTCTTTTTAAAGGATAAACTTGTCCTATCTGTTGATTTATCATCATTTAGAGAAAGACTATAATATGTCTTGTCTAAAGATGGAGCATCCTCTATTACTTCTTCAACTTTATCAAAGTCTCTGTAAATAAATTACGTTTCTATAAACAACCACTAGAGTTTAAAGTCTTTATATTTCTATACAGTTATTTCAAATATCTATAATATTATATACCTACACCTGTCTTAAATTTACTAATATCAAAATAAAAAAAAACCTGAACCCTAGCGTTAAAAAATTCTTACTCACTGGTAAGTTATCGCTTTGCAAACAGCCCTGCCAAGATCCTCGATGGTCCAAGATAATTGTCTCTGTTGTAGCAGGTTATCCGCATCGCTTAGACACAACTTTCCCCACTTTCCGTTCTTTCTCACATTCAAATAGCCCCGGTCATTGTAGTTATTGATCTCTAACCTATTACTGAATTTGACAAACGGGCCCTCGGTCTTCATGTCAGCTCTGATCGAGCTACCGCCACGCAGCAAATTGTTCTTAACTTTCGACGACGAGATCTCTCTACCCGACACGACATCCGTCAGGTTCCCCATTGAACTCTCATCTTCGGTCGTCGACTCCTCATTGATGTTCGAATCCTTGCGATCGATGGACGCCTCGAAGATTTCCTCGTCGTCCTTAGCGAACAAGTCGTGATAGATCTGAGATGTTTTCTCAAGATCGGGTTGAAGTTCGTCGTCGATGAGAGCGGCACACTTCTTCTCATCCTCGCCGAAGGGACAGTCGCGTATTCCGTCACAAACCTGTAGTTGATCTACACAGAATCTACTGTTGCCACAGACAAACTGACCGTCTCTGCACCAATCTGGATTAAATATTGTAGTTAGTTCTGATTATAGAAATACTGCAAATTTTTACTGATTTTTAAGTTTTGAAAATTGAAATATGAAAAAATTAAGTGAAAATCACTTATATGATTTATTTATTCTTTTCTAATAATCACAAATTTGATGACGTAAATTAAATCTTTCAAACATCAATAGGTCTAGTAAAAGTTATAATGAATAACTTCCAAAAAGATTAATTATAAAGAATCAAAATTTACCACAGTCTGATTCATCGGAGTAGTCCCAGCAATCCAGTGTTCCATCACAGATTTTTTTGTGTAGTAACTGCACCTTTAAAAAGTCGGCGCACGTACAGTTAGCTTCATCCTCAGAATTAGCACACTCACCCAGCATATTGCATCTCGCGCTATAAGGCAAACATTTGCCATCACCACATTGAAAGCCGTGGCAAGCCTCTGAAAAAAATGCATTCATACATATAAATGAAAATTCGTTACTTTTTTTGGAAAAAAAATATCGAATTCATGCTTCGAAGCATGAATCAGATAATTATATGATTAACAGTGCATGAACGCTAAAAAGAAACTAAGATTTTATGTACTCACGAGCCTGACTGGTCTGATTTTCTTCTGTAGTTGAGATCATTTTATCATTCCTCTCCTCAACTTTGGTCAGTGTCTTGGTCATGACTGGAATGCCGTCTCGGCTCAAGGTGAAATTCACCCTCGTCTCTTTGGGCAGCACGATGCCGGTCTTATTATCTCTAGCCATCACGTCGGCGATCTTCTTGAGCTTTTCCAAATCCACAATATTGTCTGGTTTATACCTCGTCACAAGATTTGGTGGCGGTATCGACGACTCGTTCTTCGGTTTTTTGACAAGCGGCTCGTTGCCAGTCCTCACTTCAGCGAATTTTCGTAAATTGTCCACGATAAACTGATCCTTATCCTGAATCGTTGCTATTTTTCTGTCAGAATTTAAAGTTTCTGAGGTCGACGAGTTATTCGTGATCTTTGTTATGTTGTTGGAATCTGTTGCATTACTGATAAGCAGTTTCAAAATCATTTGATCACTCTGGATGCTGGAAGAGACCTTAGTGCTTATGGAAGTAACCACCTCGACAATCTGTTCAACAGTACCCAAACCTGATTCTTTATCAAAATCTCGCTGTTGCTCAGATGGTTCTCTTTTCATGGTATCGGTGTTTTGAAGACCGAAAAGTCTCTCTAGGAGGACTGTATCATCTGTAAGATTTGAAGTCATCGTTGTTGTTTTTTGCTCTACTGCATGCGGACGTTTTTCTTTATCGAGTTTCGGACGTGGTCTTATAGGTCGTCCTACACCTACAACATTAGATTATTTTGAGAATTGTAATCAATAAAATTAAAAATTGATTTTATCCATTTAAACAATAGAAAAACGTTATTTTAAGACTATGAGAAATAATGAATTTTATCTTATATAATAAAAATGAAACGTTTTATATACCTGTATTACTTTTGACTGGTGCTAAAGTTACTAGGTCTATTACTACATTGGCCTTTAAGGTGTCATTGTAAACTTTTTTTGTAGTTTCTTGAGTTGTTGAATGACTAGAATTTTCGCTTGTTAAGTTTTTCTGTTGCGCTGAATCATCACTAATATTCGATGCTAACCCAGGTACATGCTTTATTATATCGACCTACAAAATAGAAAGATTATAATTTTTATTGTTAAAAAAAATAATATCAAAATTTTTTTATAATTGAATATAATCAAGATTTATAGAAAATAATTTTATTATTTCTCTAATATGATTAATATTTAATAACAGATCTATATATACAGAGTGGGCCAAAAGTACCGGAACGGCACAATCCCGCCGAGTTATTTTGCCGTTCCGGTACTTTTGGCCCACCCTGTATGATAAAGTTCTTTGCAATATTTAGTTTTCTCAAAAATTATATAACTACCTTAACAAAAGTTGTATTTCTCGCGGGATGAGATATCGCCTCTTCGGCAACAACTAACTTCTCCCCGTTATTGAAATCTGGATGCAAAAACTCCGACATCACCTCGGTTGTTGTAAGTTTCAATATCTTTTCATCGTCAATCATTACTTCTGGTGTCAACGTCGTGCTTCCTGGCTCCTCACTTACATCCTTCACAAACGTCTCAATTTCTACTATTCTTTCGAGGTTCGGAATCATTCCTTGTCCTTTCATTACCACTGGCTTCTCAATCTTGGGATCCTTAGGCACTACACTGCCTGACATCATGTCATCGTTTGCAGGACTAATTTTATCCACTGGGATAGTGTGGCTAAATGGTTTAAGGGTGCCTGGAACACGGACTAGTGGAGGCTTTGAACCACCATTGAGATCGGGAGTTTTGTAGCTCGTGTAAACTGGTTGGCTTAGCTGGTCATTAGATGAACTACTCTTTTCATCGCCTTCTTCAGCCATGATTTCACTGTACCTATTTCGGCTTTCTAAATCTATTTCATAGTACATTAAAAAAATAGTAAAATAATTGATTAAAATAATTAATTTTAACCTTTTTAAAAGACTATCTTAAAAAAGTCCTTACCTAATTCAGAATCAAGTACAGGTTCAGCTACACCTATCCCCGTCAAAATGGGCCGCTCGTCTTCTTCATCAAATCCCGGGAAATTCGGAATAGCACTTGTAACGTCAGGAACGTCATCTAATCGACTAACGGCAGGCGAAGAATTGGGCGAAGCCTTGAGACGCACATCGTAGGTTTCAGGTGGTAATTGGCCCGACACTTCGATATTGGGCTTATCGTTTTCTGAATTTTCCTCGGTGATACCTGGAATCTTGTTCTTGAATTTACCGTTCACACGAAAATTAATCATCTCCTGTGGCACAATCCGATCGTGCGGAAACACGCTGTCCTCGTCATCTATGGCAATCAGCAACGGCGGTACCAGCGTGTTTGTTACAGGTAATGTATCGACGGCTATCTTCGTGATGTCAGCTAATAAACATAAAAATATTGTTTTTTAATTGTACTCAAATAGAAAATTAAATAGGCCCTAATTAGGGCTTAACTAGGTTGTCTTATTACTGATTTAATTATAGCTAGCTTTTAATTAATTCTTATAATGATTAAGTCTAGCTAATTAATTTTCTATTTGAGTAGTTATTAATTTAGATGATTACTAAAATTCATTTTTTGTTTGATTCAAAGTCTTGTAATTAGTAAGTCTTATAACTTAAATAGCTATAAATAAAGTCGATTGACAAAATAGCTCGATAAGAGCAATTCACTATATTTAGCTCTTAAGTTATTCTATTTAGAAGTTCGTTTATCGTCATTTAGAGAAACAACCCATATAAAAACATTCGCTTACCCATCTTCTCAACATTCAATGAACTTCCAGGCTTGGCTGTTGTCGTTATGGTCGACGTGCTCGACGATGTAGTGACAATATTCGGCCTTGGTTTCAGCTCTGTATTTATGTATGAAGGAATTATAGGCCTCCAGGGTGAGGTCTCAAAGTCAGGTTCACGAAACTCATTAAAAGTCGTATTCAAAGCTGTTCTCTCTGTGCTGCTACTAGTTATGCTCGAATGTTGAAGCTTGACACTAGAGGTCGTGATTTCGGTCGTTGATGCAATACTACTGGTCGCTGTAGTCGTGCTAGTGGTGGAACTCGTCGTCGTGGTTGTCGTTATCACTGGTTCGTCCTTCTTGGACGTGATAGACGAGCCAGCACCTGTGGCGTTAAGCTTCGTGGCTGTGTAAGTGCCTTTTACGGTTGGAATGTTGCTGAAATCGATCTCTGACTCAGGATCGTTAGTCTCGGTGGTCTCGGCAGGCTTTGGCAGTTTCGACTTGGGGTTTGTGATCAGCGAAATATTGCGATTTGGACGCAGAATGCCGTTCTTTGTAATCATTGTGTTGCGCTGCTGCGTCGCCGTAGCTGGTGGCTTCTGATTTGGAGCACCGTCTGGATTAATTCCTGTAATAATAGTTTTTGATCTTATGAAAATTATTCTTAGAGGATAAATCATTTGAAATTTATATTTTATTACTAAAAACAGAAATAAATTGTATGTCATTACTTTTGACTGTGATACTAGTTAGATCGAGCTCCATATCTTTGAATAATGACGAAACAGAATAAGTTTCCTTTGCTATAATATCTTCTATCGTATCTTCTACATTTGTTATTGATCTCGGAATCTTCCTTCTATCTAAATACAATCTGAAGAATACTTTTAAAGTATTATTTTCAAATTTATCTATAATTGTTTGTTTGAATGCAGCGCCTAAGACACTCCTCCTAAACAGCAACTCGAACTGAAATTGATAAACAGAAATGAATATTTTGCCGTTGCGTCATTATGTAATATATTTAAATATAAATATATATGTATATATATTTGTTTATTTATTCATTTATTTATCTTTAATTTTCACTTACAATATTTCTATACTTCTGCTCTTTTTCTCGAAAGACCATACTTGTGTTTAATTTTAGCATAGGGTTGTATTTTTCTCCTCTTGTAACTCTAAAGCTACCCGTAAAGCCTACAATTGCTAAAAAAATTAAGAAAAAAGGGTCGTTATGTAAGTAAAGTAATAAAAATATAGCATAATTAAAAAATGTTCATAATAAAAATTAATATTCGTACCATTCTTTGAATCTGTTCGAAGAGCTGGAAAAGAAAAAGTTTTCTGTTAGAAAATATTATGTAACAAAGAATATCTTAAGTAATTTTGGATTTATAAAATAAAATTCTAATTAATTCTAAATTAATAATGTAGTAGTAAAGCTTTTATGTTCATATTTCCCTGATAAAAAAATAATCATATTCTGATGTTATAAACTTATATAAAATATCTGGAAATGCTTTGAACAATGTCAATTTTCTACCAGGGTTATATGTTTTTAATTGTTATAAGGAATATTTGTCAAAACCGTTATTTTCATATTAAAAATACGTTATACAGAGAAGCTTTGGGCACAATAAAGATGTTATCTATAAAAATGAAAAAATACAAAACTAATATAAAAAAATTATTTGAAAAAAATTTCAATAGCACATAAAGAGTTATAACTTTATTCATATATCCTCGACCAAACGCTTCTCTAATAGAACAAAAAGACTGCCTTTAATCAATCACCTTGTTACTATCGCATCACTAGACACAGCAATTAATGAATCAATTCAGAATGCGCCGTTAAGCGACTCACCTCCCATCCAGAGAGCTAATCCCGCGATGGCGAGCACGGCGACTAGCACGAGCATCGCTATTATAATTAGCATGGCGCTTCCAACCTTCCACGTCGAGCTGCCTCGGTTCGCCTTCGACGTCTGCGGCGGCACCCTCGACCAGGCCGATCTCGGCGGCAGGTAATAATCATTCTGCAAATGCAAAATTACAATGTTGCCGTTAGTGCGTGCAAAAATTGCGAATTAAGTGCATAGAACGGAGGCTGTGAGAAGTAGTTAATTACTTTATTTAAGATATAGGATGTAACGGTTCGTGTTTATTTTATTTTTTTTTTCAGACAGGGAGTTTATAAAAAATTACTCGCGGTGGGAAAATTTTCTATCGGTAGGTAACTTTTTCTGGGTTGGAATTTACAGCTTTACTGTGTAAAATGTTAAGAGTTTTTTTATTATAATTTTAATTAAATATACTTAAAGAACAGTAATGAAATAGTTATTAAATTAAACTTTACTGTGAAAAATATTTTTAAAATATGCTAAAAAATACTTATTTGCAAATTTTGTATTTTATATAAATCAGATTTAACAGAGTGTAGCAGACCATAATAGAAGTTTTCTATTTAAGTGCAAAGTAACTTAGAATGAAGCTTAGAGATTTTACATAAATAAAAAAAAAATTTCAGATACGCAGTCTCTTAGAAAGAAGATAAGCCAATCAAAAATAATTCAAAATATGACTTTCCATCGATCGTAGTTTAATAATTGCCCCCTGAACAGCCCTTTCATAAAACCATCTCAAAAAAGATCTCTATCACGCCTCAATTCACAAATCAATGCCTCATAACCCTAGTCCACATTCATTCTTTCTTACCCCTAGTGCAACATTCCTTCCATTCCACATCTCTCATCCAACCAGACACGCACGCGACTATCGCTCCCATATAAATCCTCCACTCTCCCCGGACCCATTAAAGCCCGGGCAGCTAGCGCAATCCTCATGCAAATGTCCCGGCTTCTGCGCGCCGTACCGTTAGGCTCCAAATGCCTCGCGCCAGAGAAAGAGAGAGAGAGAAGTTTTGGCTCTGGAAAATCCGCGGGTATAGCGGTACAAGCGCGTGCAAAGAGGCAGCCGCCTCTCACACGCCATTTCGGAGAGGAAAAGAGCTGCTTGTTCCCGCGAGCACGCGAGAGATGATGATTCCAGGCGGCGATTTCGTACGCCCGCTGACCGAGTTCGCGTGTAGACGGGCGCCCGTTATGCATAAGCGAAATGGAGAGATGGTGAACGGATGGTGTATGTGGTTTTGGTGACCGGGGATCATTTTGTGATGAGCAGAGGTGAGGTTTAACAGGCTAGATGGAAAGTTATGTAAAGGCGGTTTTAATGTTTTTGGATACAATTTTTAATATTGCCAGATAATGATTATTATTCTTTTTGGTTTTAGCTATTCGTAGGTACCTATAGTAAGTAGTAATTTGAGTAGGAGTATACACTTAAACTATAGTATATTGTTATAAGTAGAGCGGTGTTGGATATAGTCAGACATACTTGGTATATAATCATTAGCGCTCTGTTTTTGATCGTCACCTCTAGAATAACTTTTTTTAATCCTTTCAGGCCTTTTTCTTCTTATAATAAACATAATATTTATCTTTAAATTTCCAAATATAAAAATACAATTTACAGATAGTATTTCATCTTCAAGCTGTAACCATCTCAAAAAGTCATAAATTCCTACCATACTATGCCTACAAAAAATTTTGGTCTGAAAGGGTCAATTATTCAAGTGCATCTCGTACAGTCAAATAAAATATTATTCAAGAAGCAATAAATTTCTATTCGAATATAAGCTCCGGTATAAAATACGAATACATCGAGCTTAACATTCTGAAAACTTATACTACTCGCCATATATTAAACAAACCAAGAAGGAATGTAATTCTACACCGATAACCATTTATTAAAATCCCCGCCACTCCCTTCAAGCCTCTACACAATCCCGCATTACCCCGTACTCAATCCCTCCATAAAACTATACCTAATCGCGGATATCCAGCTCAAGCCTCTCCGATCGCCAATATCCCTCTCACACCCAAAGAGCGCACTTTTACTTCTACGCATATACTCTCGCATTAGCCTCGCGCAGGCAACGAGGAAGTCGTTCCAGCCAGATCGAGATAGAGGGATGTATAAATTGGTTCGCGCCTCGGCATTAACCTCGCTTAGCCGCGCGCGCGTCGAGATCATCGTTATTACCTGCTAAAAGGGTTAAAGCGCGCGCTCCTTGTCGAGCTAACCGTCCCGGGACGTTATACGAGCTGTACGGTACTCTTGTGAGAGTAGCAGCGCTCTCCAGATGTGTAGCTATGCCTGGCAGCCCCCTGAGAGTGCGAATTAACGACGAGAGCCACGCAGCGGCAATTAAGAGCTGCGGCGACGTATGCAAGCTGGGCTCTCGCTTGTAGAGAATCTCGAATTACAGCTTGTGCAAACAAGCGGCCGGCGAGCGCGAGCTTTTGGTCTCTTTTGGAGGAGCGCCGGCTGATTTATATGCAAGAGAGTGCGGCTCGTTATAATGAAAAGTTGATAGCTGGGACGTGCAGTTTTCTTTGTAAGGATTTTTTTGTAATTTAGAAAATATTACTCAAGGTTTGACAATTTGGGTGTTAAGCAGGAATAATAATTCTGATATATACTGTTTTTATTTGTTCTTAAGCTTCTTTGTAAAAAGTTATTTCAAACGAATTAGTGTATTATGAATTTTGTAATATTATCTACAAATTAAGTGATTAGCAAAGTTAAGAGATTTTTATAAATATGGAATTTTAATTCAAATTATTTTACTCGTAACCTTTTAATTACTAACTTATTTTTCAGTTTCATTTATTGCAGTATAAAATTATCTTAAACAAGGTTTCAATATCTTGGAAATTTCAAAATTATTGTTGTCATAGTGTATTTTTAATGGCTGATTAATAGTAAAATTTCTTTGAATTATAATTTTGAGGATCTAATTAGAGAAACAAAATAAACAAATGTAATTGCGGCTTACATTGCGAATAAATCTTCATAAATGCCAAGTACGCATGCATAATGCAAATGAAATTCTTGGGAATAAATGTTCATAATACATAAAAACGTAACGACGCGAAAGATAAGCCTGATCCTGCAAAAAGATAAAAGAAAAAAGAAGCAAAATTTCAGTCTTCTCCCTTAAGGACACGTATTGAGTTACGCTCATTTACCTCGTAAAAACTATAATGAATGAAAACATAATAAGCAAGCTATGAATAATTAATGCCTCTATGTATAAATAAGTCCTTCATGATTTAAGATCAATAGATTCAAAGACACTGTACTTACACCACAAACATTTCATAAACGTTCCTCACAATTAATCAATCACCCATACATTCTAACCAAACTCTACATAACTCAATCCTACCAACACGATCTAGCCATCCTCTCCTCCTTTAACCGTAACCATCGCATTAAAATTCAATCGAAAATTGCCTCGTACACGCCAAACATCAAACGTCAGCGCGCAAATGCCTCTCTATACATACAAGTCCGATTGTGAGCGAGCGCGCGCGGCGTGCAAGCAGCGTTCGGTTCATCGACCTTGCATAAATCTTATCGCGATCGCCATTAGCATGGTCCTTTTTTTGCCCGCCGGCAAGAGAGACAAGCTCGCACTTGTTCGCCTTGCCAAGGAATTAACCTATACTCCGCGCGACATTTTTTTTAGCAGGTGCGCAGGTGGGGGAAAAAAATTTCTGGTACCGTTTTGCCGTTACTTCTAGTCCGTTTTGATGAATTATTGATCGCCTATTTTGATCGGGGGCTACCTGGGATTTATTTTAGTTTTGAAAAAGCCGGTTGTTGAGATGGGGGAAAAGATAGTGCTTTATCGAAATGGGTTTACTACACTTAAATATTTGCTGTTTTAATTTTGCCGGAATTTTTTGGAAACAACAAATGTTGAAATTCTTTGCGGCTCGTTCGATTGTGAAATCGTAAATTTAATTTTCAATGTCGGCATTAAAATTTTTCAGAATAATTCGTTTTATATTCACAGTTATATCAAAACTGGTTTGCATGTAGCAATAAGATTTTATACTTTGCTCCTCCTATAAGGTACAAGTATGTGCTCATGGCGTGTATGTAAAAATAAGATA
>JAPYZB010000532.1:0-25347 GCA_030522745.1 Eupelmus kiefferi | reverse complement strand
CCATTTTACCCACTTACCACGGGTTTTCTGGTCAACCAGCTCATTAATTTTTATCAGGTTAGGCTTAAAATGCTCCTTGAGAGTACCACTACAGAATCAGTAGATTACTTTTTCGAAAAAACTCAAAAAATAATTATTAGAGACATCATGTGCGTAGATTTCACTTTTAAATAATTTATTACTAAAATTTTGTACATACGTGTCTCTAATAATTATTTTGAGTTTTTTTCGAAAAAGTAATCTACTGATTCTGTAGTGGTACTCTCAAGGAGCATTTTAAGCCTAACCTGACAAAAATTAATGAGCTGGTTGACTAGAAAACCCGTGGTAAGTGGGTAAAATGGTCAAAATTCAAGATTTCTAACGGTGAGCTCTATTATAGACTTAGAGCGCAATATAGATGACTTAAATGTGCAAAAATGATCTGTAATATTTATATAGAAAGTACAAAAAATTTATATTAATAAAAGTTATGATATACTATTTTAAATAGTAATAAATGTTTTATTCATTTTCAGTGATTTCAACTCAGGCTGGCCCCCTTAATGTAGGTACTTAATTTTGTGGAATTTCTTTAACTAGTTTCACATGCATATATTTACTAAGCTAAGTATTTTTGAATTCTGAAGAAACTCATAAATAACTTAATAAAACTAATAAGCCAGTTAATCGTTTGCTACAGAACAGCTATTTCTACATATTTATGCCATGCAAAAAATATTATTGAATAAACGAATTTATTGTTCGTGTGGTGAAATTTTCAAAGAAATAAGGTAGACACAAGTTGATCTCCGCGAACTATCCGTATTTATTTAGTTTGCCGATGTTTCGGACGTGTTCAATTAACGTCCCTTTTATAGATGACCAAATAACTAAAACTTTTTGTAATATTTACAATTATGTAATACCGCAGTGACTCACCGGTTTATTTAAACTGTCTTGAAAAGGGACGTTAATTTAACACGTCCAAAACGTCGGCAAACTAAATAAATACGGATAGTTCACGTAGATCAACTTGTGTCTACCTTATTTCTTCAAAAAATATTATGCAAAAGAAACATTATGGAAGATAAAGTCTAAGTTATTATTTAAAATAGCCTATTATTTTATAATTTTTACAGTATAATGTTTTCTGTAAAACTTAACTAAATAAAAAGTTAAAGTTGATTAAATTGTAGTCATGATGATCTCACTTTATGTTTCATTTTATTCCAATACGATAGAATATTTTCATAGTCATTTTGCGTATTCGTCATTCATACTTCTTAACAATGCAAAATATGAAGCTGCCGTGTTAAATACCTGCACGAAGTAATACATGCTCAGTAAATTCAATTTAGAACTGTTTTAATACTATTTATAACTAACCTCGGTAAGTTTATGCAACGACATAACTTGAAAACCAAGAGCAGTTACCTTACATTCCTTTTGTGACCTCAGGATAACAACATTTATTTCATGCTGTCGTTTGGCAGTCATCATATACCAAGGTAACTCGTAACAGATAATATCACTAATTGCACTGCTCTCCTGTATAAGCAACTGACCAGGCCAACACCAAATGAGAAGCTGTCCAAATATCGTCATTATATAGAAGCTTCCTTTAATAATTTCTGTACGGTCGCTCTCATTAATTCCCATCATCAAAACATAACCACTCAAGCAAATCTCTAATCCGCTCGTCATTAACTGTACAAAGATGACTGGACTGACTAATTCATTCATCTCCTCAGCTATTCTATATATAATAATACATTAGTAAATGTTAAATTATTCTTATTAAAATTCACTTAGAAAAATAAACTTAAATACATATTTGTATACAACAAGGCTAAATATCCGAGTAAAAATTGTAAGTGTATCAAAGTGTACAAAAATTTATCAAAGTATTGCAATGGACATGATTAATACACTTTGATGCACTTCTAAAAAAACTAATTGAGATTAAATTTTTGTATTAATTTTATATTGTACATTTTCATATACTTTAGTACATATTAATACACTTATGTCCATTTTCATATATTCTGATATATTTCTTAATTAAATTTTTTTAATTGATTGAAATTTAATTTTTTTATTTATTTTATCTTGCACTTTGGTATACTTTAATAAATTTTAATGCAGTTTGATGCACTTTCATATTTTAGAATATTTTGATACACTTTAATACATATTAAAATATCTATAAAGATAAAAAAAATGATTAAATTTATAAAATGTTTAAATTCAAAATTGCATATTTTAACCTTGCTTGATTTTTAAAAATGTAATCAAAATGTATGAAAGCGTATTACAGTGTATTAAAGAGTCTCAAGGCTGTATAATATAGTTATTTACGTCACAATTTATGCGTCGTACATAATTTTTTAACACGACGTGGCGAAAGCTTGTTTTAATGCACGCGTTTCCAACAGAGCGTGCAGGAAAACGCACTTTCCGTACGACGTGTGAAAAAATAAATTTTGCGATACCTAATCGCACGTTGATGTTGTTTCATACTTTCATGAATTTCCACTATTAATCTATTTTCATGGTTTAAATTTAAAGAGGCTTCTTTGTGCATTCTAGTTCCAATAGCTCGAAATCGCTCGCACACCAATTTAAATTGACCACAAATATGGAGTATGAGACTCATCATGCTTGTATCAAATCCAGTCACACCCGAAGCACCGTAAACCATTGCTATCGCCTGACTGCAAAAAATTATCTCGAAGTTTGGAGTTTTTTGAGTATTTATACCATACCTGTAATAAATAATTATACCAGAAAACTCTTTTAATTCAATTTTAACAGATAAATCTTCTAAAAATTTACTCTTACCAGATATCAAATGGAAGATTTCGAGGATAAAATGTATCATTTGCTTTAAGATAATTTTTTACCCAAACTATAACGGAAGCTGCGGTGTATGAGAATATATTTGATATTGCTAATATAAAGAAGACTATAGTGATTTGCTTAGCCAAAAAGGGGAACTTCTCAAGATTTTCTCTCTCTTCCTTATTACTACTAATAAGCCACAGTTCCTTAGTTCTTTGGAGAACATGACAGAATTCCCGATGATAGACTCCCATGTATAGTAGCTTGAAAAGTAACTGTCCAACAGATATAGCGATACATCCAACACCTTTGCGGAACCACCCACGTAAAAAAAAGGTTGGGCAAATCAAGGAAGGCGTTTTTAAACTAATATAAAAAAAATCTTGTCTTTAGCAATAACTGACAAATAGTAGGGGAGAGCGGGGCTAGTAGGCCGAGTTTTTACAAAACTTAAATTTTCTCTTATAATAATGCGTCAAATCTACTAAATCTTGTACTGCATAATAAGTATTCGGTACGGAGCATATATAAGAGTATATAAGAATTTGTAAAAATTAAAAAGTTTTGTCCTATACGCTTTTATAAGTTATAATAATACTTTTAATCTATTAAATAATAACCCTTGTAAAGCTTGATAATATAAATACAAATTCAAATCGCATGCTTACTTAATCAGTCTGATATGCGATATTTTCAAACCCTTGAAAAATTTTTAATAATGATCAAATTTTTTCAAACTTACTTTGTACTTCACTGACGAGAGATAGGTGACTGATACTTTGAAAAACTGTGTATCATGACACTACATATCACTGGTAGCAGTGCTAACTGCGTGCACTGTTTAGATTCCGAGTTATTAAGATTTTGCCAACTTACCTCCTGTGACAACTAACCCTGCTCCCCCTATCATGCCATAAACTGTGTAAGTAGATTTACATAATAATGATCTACTTTAGCATATTAATAGTTTTTATACTGACAAGGAAGAGTTCACATTTCTAACTCACTAACCTTATTTTTTTTTTTTCATATGTTGTAGAGCATAAATAAATAAGACATCTGATATATAGCCCTGGTAGAAAATTGAACATTTTCTGGGAAGAATTTCTGCTTCGCAATTGTTAAAATACCACTTATCTAAATATTCTGAAAATACTTTTAACAGAATTTCTAAATAAATATTATTTTAACAATTGTTGGCCAGATATTTTTCCCAGAATATGGTTAATTTTCTATCACGGAGAGGGTGAATACCAGCGTATATCCCTAAAAACTAATTTTTGAGTAAAACTCGAATTTTACTTATTATTTTGAAATAAAATAAATTGAGAATTATTATTTATAAAAGATCAGAAATATCAGAAGTATTTTTACTGTTAAGAATTTAGAAATTAGATTAAGTTTTATATCGAAGTTTGCAAATTACATTTGTAGTTATAAAGTATGTTGAATTTTTTAAATCCTTCACCATTTTTTATTCATAACAGAGCAATAAAAAACTAAAAAATTTGAAAAATTTATTGAACTACACACACAGTCTGTAAGTTACAAAAATAGAATCTAATCTAATTTTTCAAGTCACATCAAGGGTAATTAAAAGAAAAACTCTGAAATTAATCAACTTCATTTTTTATCTAATTACCGAAAATACATTTCTTTTATATCATCGATTCCATTATTAGTATTACTATTATTATTATTATTATTATTTTTTTATTATTATTATTCCGGTGTCCGGTTGCTGGTTCGACATCTGGCGCCTCCCCGTGGTGGATAGGGGACGGCTCATCAGATATGGAGGGTACTTTAAAAATTGAATACCTGGGGTGAAACAAAACCTGTTAAGAAGGTAAGAGGGGCCTGAAAGAAACAACAATTAGTGGGAAATATCTCTGATAAAACCGAGACTACAATCCAGGGGGCGGGCTTGCAAAAGGGAATCTCTCTATCAATCCTAATCGGGTAAAAGCTCCGCTGGCCGGTAATGGTTTCAAGGGATCTGGAGAGAACTAAGTCCACGTAGAGCCAGCCTCGGTGACAGTTTTATGTTTGTCGTCGAATGTTAATGCAGAAAACCTTCTACAGATACCCATAGGTCGAGATCATCCTACTCACCGCCTCAGATCTGAAAGCGCGTTGAGCGCAGCTAGGCTACGCAAGCGCAATGAGTAATATGATGGCAGAGGACTGGAAGAGTTGCAAGGAGAACCACGCAAACCTTGTGAAGCAGAGACAGGAGCTACGCGGATCGGTCCTGTCAATGCAAAACGAGACGGAAGTCATGTTAAAAGCAATAGGGAGGCAAAGAAATATCAGTCAGACTGTGAAAGATGGCTTAAAGAAGATAAAGGAACAACTGGCTATTTTAGCAAACAAACAAAATACATACGACTACTGCGAGGAGCAGTGCCATAAGAGCCTTACAGGTACAAAAGAGGGTCGTATGAAGCGGTAGACTTTGAAAAACTTAGTCCTAGCGACGTCTTGGAAGAAGAGAGGCAGAAGCTTTGAGAGTAGTCCTGAAAAAAAAGAAAAAACGCCTTCTAGTCAGACGACCTTATTACCCGTTGAAAATACAGCGATTACGGCTCCACCAACACGCCGGTGGAACACGCACACTGACCACGTACGTCAAAGTTGCTCAGAACCAAACGTACGCCAGTGTTATGGGGAAATTCAAAAGAGCGGAATCAGGTATGGGCTGCGCAAATGCCTGCGCGCGAAGACCACAAGGTCCGGAGATCTCATGATTCTACTCGCTAGAGGGAACGCATCTAGATGAGTTGGATAAACTGCAGAATTTTTGAGAGTGTAATCGTCACGAAGTGCCTTAAATATCTCGGCTGTAGACACTATAGCAACTTATGCAAAACGAAGATAGGTCGGCCTTCTGCCACAAGTGTGGGAAGGCTGACCATAAGAAGGAAAATTGTCGGCACCTTATGTACACGAAGAGGGCGGAGGGCCAGTGATCATGTTGCTGGCTCGGGTTTCTGCAGTCTTTTGGCAGGCCTTGGCGGCGGAAAAGATAAAGAGACATGAAATTGCCTCCAAACACTGAATGAAGGAGTAAGAGGGGGCTAACGGGACCAGACGAGTGGAACTGCCTTGAAGTAATGTCTATTAAACGATTCCAGGCCGATAATAAATCCCACCAGAGGAAGTAGGGTTTTTAGTCAATATACCTTTATATGACTGAAGAGTCCGACAAAACAGGGGTAAGCACGTGGCTGTCCCTGACAAAGCTTAACTTATGAAAGCGAATGCTTTTATACTGAGCTAATTACCGTAGCATCATTATGTTTTGTAATTTTTGTGATCGATATCTACTTCAGAAAAGTAGATATTTAAAAATAAAAAATAAGGGTTTCAATCCCAACATTCAAATTTTATCTGATATTTTTGTTCTTTTATAAGTAATAATTTGAAGGATGGTTTTACTCTCTAAATATGTTATTCACTCGACAAAAAAATTTTATATACCTTATTTTTCATGCTCTTCACAATCATTGCAATGAGTTAGATTAGATTGGATACCCTTTTTTGTTTTTTGTCTTAATAGTATTCATTACGAATATATGGAAAATTGCTATATAATATAAGAAATAACGTTGTGGTATTCTCGCTTAGTAAGAAAAATTACTATTTATCTTATAAATTTCTTTTAAGTAGATAAAGCTGAGAACATTTTTTTTTATGCTCTGCGTGTATAGAATGTACTTTACCGTCTCGGTCGTTAGGAAACTAATAACTTTACTCGCAGTGTGTAGACATAATGCACTAAGGAAGTAAAGTCGCAGATTATTCCCGCGGGTGGGTTTATTACTCAAAAATACCGAGGCCGGTATCTCCCAGGGGAATAATCGACTTTACTCTAGAGGTTGATATAATGTTTTATTTCCGACTAAACTGCAAAGCAACTGATTAAAATTACATTAAAATTATGTTATATTCACTTTTGTTTAATATCAAAATTAATGTCAAAATTAATGTCAAAATTAAAATTTGCGGAAATAAAGTTCTTTATGAGGAAATAAAGTAAATTTACAGGGAAAAAAGATTATAGTGAACAAATGCTACTTTTCTCCTGCTTTGTAGGTAAACAAAGAGGCCTTTATAGGTGAATCGGAATTATTAGTACATTATGCACCAAAAGAATAAAGTCCCATATTATTCCCGAAGGTGGATTATTTTTATTTTTTCAATAATTTTTCTTTTTTTCTAATAAAACTGTTGCCAGGGAATAGTGGCTGCTAGCAGGTAAATCATGATTGAGGAGGGAAATAATAATGGCCTATTTCTTATATGCGTTTTTGGAAAAATAAGTGGCACTGATCGTTAAGGTAGGAATAAAATAACTTACACACCACGGCAGTAAACGAATAATTCTCTAAATCGTATGTTTGTCAATGAAAATTCGTAGAATATAGCCATATTTTAAGCAGATGACAACTAAATAACTGATATATTATATAGTAATTTTTTCCATATTTATAATAAATTTTATTAAGATATTTCTCTCATTTAAAATTGCGATCATGTATTAGTATATAATTGTTTATGCTTTAAGTACTTTTACTAGTAAACCTGTATCTTATTCGCACAACTAAATCACTCTACGTGATCAAAATCCAAAAAAATCTTCTACTTTTATATGATTAATAACAACAAAATTAACAATATAATTATTTACCTGTTAAAATTGAAATATCACCCCAATAAACGGCTATTGTTAGCACTTGCGGTATAAATAAAGTGCAAACAACAAATATAGAAAACATCATACGGAAGTACGCAAAAAGCCTGGATGTCCAACTAATATTTAGCTCCATAGGCCAAAAACCCAAAAAGATAAGTAGGTACTTGTTTGGCCAAATGAAATTATCTATCTTCGAAATATTTTCCATTATCTATTCTTTTTCTAGTATGAAAATAAAATAGATATAATCTTATGTTCAATAAAATCTAATCTTACAATATTACGATTAACTTTATCTTAAAAAGTTAGAACTTTGTTAGAACGCTTTGTTAGCCACAATAGAGATTTGTCAAAATTTTATGTGGGTATTACAAAAAAGATTTCACAGAATAAATTGTGTTTGACAATTAATGTGAATAATTAAGTTCAACTCGTTTTACTCTGCTTTTTGCCAATTGACTTAAGTTTTATTTTTCGAATTGCAATTACGATTTTTCAATCGGTTATTTAAGTTTTTGAATCCAATTGGACACAATGGATAAGAAAAACTTGGATGATTCCGGCTACATAAAAGTTCAACCAACCTCTATTCTGACCGCTAGACTATCAATAGTTTACTGATTTTTACAGATCTTAATCTAAAATCTTATACTTATTAAAAATTTTTTATTATAAAAGACATGATTAAAAGAGTACTATTTCGCATAAATGGGATAGATTTAGTATAAGTAAATCTTTTAATAAGATTTTAAATTTAAGATAATATTTTTCCAAATAATTCAAAATTGTTGTATGAAAGTTATAGTTATAGTAGTGATGCATTTTATTACAACATCAATAATTTTTATTGTAACGTTGTCATTGATTTAGAAATACCTAGCTTAGATATAATTGTATTTTTAATATTTTACTGAATTTGATTTTTTGATAATAAAAGTTGTGTATTATAGTACAAAATAAAATATCAAAATTAATATTTTTGAGCTTATATAAGTAACAAAAAGAAATACTGAAAACGAATAAAAAGGTATATTTATTAATCGCAGGCAAAAGAAAAAAAAGAATATAGAGGCGATAAACGGGGTAAAATTACTGTCTTATGTACGTGAAAAAAGATATAATAAGTTAGGGTTGAAGACGCTACAATGTCGATGCACGAATATATACTTATAGTCTACGTATACGATTTTCTCACTATTGTATACTCCAATGATAAATTGTTGCAATTCTTTCATCGACTATTATCTACCTGCAATTTTCTCTCTTTTTTTTCTCTTCGATTACGAATGTTCTTTTTTATTTCTTCGCATTTTTTGCACTATAATCTTACTTAGGAAGGCGAGTTATAGTAAAGTTAATGGATGGTAGTAAACAAGGTTTATCAAATATTAACGAGACGAATTTTTCCTTGCATTCGACTAACTTCTGCAGTCGCTATCAGAACGAGCTACGAATCAGTTCAACTCGTTTTACTCTGCTTTTTGCACATTGACTTGAGTTTTATTTTTCGAATTACAATTAATTATCGATAATTATTATAATGTCTGAATATTATGACAGATATAATTTTTATGAACCAGTTTTAAGTAAAAATGATCGTTTACTTAAACATCTTTTCCGTGTCACATAGTATACAGAGTTTTTATCTTTTTATAAAATATGTGAAAAATATAATGTATTCAGAAATCAGTGTAAAAAATCTTATTTTTTAATTAAAAATTTTTATAAAATCACCTACCTAAAAAATCTTTAGTTTATCAAAACTTTAATAAGATGAATAAAAAGTTTGAATAACTCTATAAAAAAACTCATTATATATTTAAATTATTGAAAAATCATAGTATTTACTAAAATTAGTTTTGTTTTAAAAATAATACAGGATTTATTTTCAGGACCCGAAGTGTATAACTATATGTGTACAACTAAAACAAATAATTAAAAAAGAAATATAAAAATAAGTATTTTCATCTACAATTCGTTAAAAATTGTAGAAACCATAAATTCATAATATTTTAACTTAAAGACTTTTCTATTTGATTATGTTGCAACATTGTTTTTTAATTAAACACTTTAAAATGTATAATCCGGCAGAATGATCTTTACCAAGGGTTTCAGCTTGCCTGAATTTAAAAAAAAAATGTATAACATTAAAATGGATGTTCTAGAAAAAATGATAGATAATAGGAATACCCTTTTTATTTATCAAAGGGATTTTCATCGATAATTTAAGCAGTTTGACGTGCTTTTCTTCCTAAACTCTCAGGTAACACCTTTTGTCTAATTATTCTAATTAATTTCTTTTTGTTCTTTTCAGAAATATAATTTTCAGTCCTATTGTTTAGGAGATTGACCAAAAACAAAAAGAACAGTTGCTATTATAATTGGTCTGCTAACTATCGCTACTTATTTGTTAATACCTATTAATAATTGTTCGCACTGATATACGAAAATTCAGGAGTAGGAAAAATTTTGACTTGAAGATTCGAGGAAATAGGCCGAGATTTTACAAAAATTTTATTTTCTGGCATAATAATGCATCAATACTTCTACTGCAAATAAGTATTCAGTATAAAGAATATGTAAGAGTACATAAGAAGTTATAAGAATTAAAAGTTTTTGTTTGGTATCTGTTTATAATAACAGGTGAACACTCAACCAATCTATCCCCACAGAAGGTAGATTGCCAATTCATTGAGGTAAGTTTACATTTAATCTGCAATCAATTTTTTGTTTCATGCAAAATAATAATAACAAAAGAAATCCAACAAAACTAAATGTTTTTTATAAGTAAGTAACAACTTTTTTAATATTATCCACTGAATAAACACCCAGGAAACACAAACATAGTAACAAAAAATATTAATATTAGAGCACCCCTACTTTTTTTTATAAAACTTTGAAATTGCTATCAGCGAAATATTTTTTTTTATTTGCATAAATTTTATAAGCCCAGTTTTTACAAATCAAGCACTGCAATCGCAATTTAATACTTATAATAATGATAAGAATCGATCATGAATATGTTGATAGAAGTAGAAAAAAAATTGATCTTCGACTAAACAAACTGAAATTAATAATAATAACGTTTAATAATCAACTTCAAATAATCATCTTCTATACGTCATAATGACATTCCATATATAGCTTACTTTAAAGCTTGTAAAATTTCTTAATTCCATCTCTACATATAGAGTTTCTTTAAATATCTCAAAAAATGTAGGGTTATCTAGAATAGAAAATTCATCAAAAATTGGTTTAACTACCTTATAGGTAAAAAAAATGATCTTCAACGAAAAAAAATATTTAATTAGTATTTAATAAGTATTCCTTGTATTTAATAAGTACCCTTTTAAAAATATAGATTCGTGAATAAAAATTTGAATACGTGGTCCTTATTTGCATCAATTTTTTTTGTTTTCTGACGCTAATGGACTATATATCATTCCAATTTTAATTTATGAATTTACAATCTTGAAGAGAATGCTTAATTCTATGAGTATTTTCAGAATAATGATGTCATAATCACGTGATATATAAATGATGATTTGAATGAAACTTAGAGATTATAATAAGCAAAAAATATATTAAAAAAATTACCCAGCATAGTAAAAGAAATTTTAAAATCTTGTCGATCCTCTATTTTCATTCCTAGCAGCAGCGGTAGTAAATATTTCTATAATATTAATTATTATTGGGATTACGTAAAAAGATTATATTTTAAACTTTGACAAATTATAAGTTATAATAATCAATGATATACAACTATTGTTATAATAAAACACTTAAATCTTCAAATAATAAGATTTGATTTTCTCGTTTTATGATTTACAAAAAGAACAACTACAAATATATAATATTTGGCTTAATAATTAATACTTTCATATATTTATAAAAATATTAATCTAATTAATATTTATTATACAGCATCATACACTATCACAAAGTTACTGTCAGTCATTTTCGCTCGTCTTGTATAGTTTTTAAACTTTTTCCCATCGTTTCGGGCACGACCTTGTAATAAAACACGCTCGAAACAAAAGTCCCCGTGGCATACAGCCATAACAAATAGCTCGGTCCGATGAGATTCAAAAATGGTATAAAAGTGGCCGCCGAAAGGGAAGAGAATATAGCCGATGTCCCACTGAAGCTGAGAGAGGCGATAGTCTTCAGCTTGGGAGAGAAAAGTTCGCCTACTAGAGCACTGGGTATGCATCCACAGCCCACTGAATAAGATCCGATGTAGATTATAAGACACGTACAAGGTAACCACGTAAGTGCCACAGGATCATAGTCGAACTCAAGCAGCTGAAAATGCAAACCGAGGCCGGCTAATGATATACCCATGCCTACACTCGACGCTATAAGTAGGAAACGCCTGCCGAATTTGTCGACAAGATAGGTCGCCAGTAGACCAGCAATTATTGAGAAGAGTCCAATGCTGGTGACAATTGTGCTAGGTGTTATATTCACTTTGGTACTTGTTACGATTATTTCCATGTAGTTGTTTATGACATTGAATGCACCGAAGTAAATGAATACGTTTATCATAAACATTAATAGGAAGCTTTTGCGGTATCCTGCAAGTAATAAAGTTTGATTAAATTTGATTCCTTTGATTAATTTCTATCATGAATTAGAGAAAAAAATACTATCTTCAAAAGAAAGGTCACAGGTATTCGCTATTTTGCTAAAATAGCATCGTATTACATATATATTTTGACGCATTTGTACCCCCTAAGTAGTGCATAGTAAATTTAAATATCAAAGAGATGATTTTCTGGTTTTACTATTTTATAAAAAGATTCAAAATTAATTTATAAGCTAATATTATATCTAATTTCTTTACTCTGGTATTTACAATTTACAATATTTTTTTTTTTGTTTTTAGTTTTTATATCAATAATGATAATAATTAAAACTAATAATACGCAATTTAATAATACTTACTGCTTTCTTTTAATTCACTTAGTCTTTCTCTCAGAGACACCTTCGAGTTTGCAACGTAATCTTGAAGCTCCTGCAGCTCCTGCTTGACGTCTAATTTTCTGCGAAACCATTTCAGCGAAGACTCGGCCTTGTCTAAGTTACCTTCTATGATTAGTCGATACGGCGAGTCCGGTATCAGAGGAAAGAATCCAAGAAAAAGGATATTGGGCAGCAAGCTGATGTAAGCAAAGATCTTCATGGAGACATAGGAACCCATTAGATTGCCCACGAATAGACCAACCGACTGCATCGTTATGTTCCACAAGATCTGAAGAAGTCAAAGTCATTGGGAGCCAATTACATTGGAAATTACGAAGGGGTCGAAGGTCGAAGAAGGTCACGCGTTTTTAAAGGTAACATTACTTTACAAAAAATTGGATTCTTTTGTTTAAAATGATTTATGAGTGAATTTCATCATTCTTTGCTTGTTTAAGATGGATTTTTTGACGTATCACTATTTACATATGTTCTCAGTGTATGCATACCTTAGTTCATAGATAACATTCTTGTATTGAAAAAAAAAATAAATAAATAAATAAAGAAAAATGAATGTAATGAAGACATTAATTGCGTGGCATTATCATTGCGTAAATAAGAGATAAGCTTTTAAGTTCGAAATATTATTTACTCAAGTGAAATTATTCAGCTAATAAATTAGTAGTTATTAAATGACTGAATTGAAATTGAAAACATTTCGTATAAAAATGATATCTTAGCTATTTTAATGTTTTACTCAACTATTTTTCTTTGAAAGTTAAAAAGTTCATGCCACACAAATAAACAGATAATTTTCAAATGTACCTTCTTTAATGGTGGTCAACATACTTATTGACGCTCTGCGTTTTGCTGAAGATAATGCATCGCTTCTATTTTGATAATATAAAAGTTCTAACCCTAAACATTGGATTATTAAACAAACGTGTAATTGACGTACACAATACAAGAAAAATATAATTTTCATTAATGTAACTCGCATAAGCTTTGATTTAAGGAATAGATCCAATGTTAAGCTAGCTGTTTTAGAATCAAAGTAAATTCGATGCATTGTCTGCTTGGAATCCCTTGTACGTTCCTCGTCGAAAATTCTGAACTATCCATGTGCCCGTAATACGAGATCAAAAACACTCAACAAATTTTCAAATGATTTAACAATAACACTTCACAGGTGGCCTTGCGGAGATCAACCGTACAGAATTTTCGACGCACTTCTTCGACCAACGAACCACTCCGAACTAGGTAATAATCGACATCCGCTATTAAAGCGCGCTGTCTTCGTGAGAATGTATAGTCTGCTCGCCAAAGAACCACGGATCTCGGGATCAGCTATCTCGGCCAGATAGAGCGACAGCGTTGTCCAAATCATGCCCATGCTGAAACCCATGAGAATTCGTCCGGCGTACAGCCATTGCACGGAGGACGCCACGGCTGAGCAGATCCAGCCGCACATCATAGGTAGACCCGCTAGGCACAGTGACATCTTACGTCCACCAGTGTCTGAAAGAGCAGTATGTATACCAATTCTGTTTATGTTTTACGAGTTGTATAATCTGTTATTAGAGAACAAAAACTAATTTTTTCATTTGACATTATAAGTTAACGTGTTCTTATAAATAATTTTAGGTTTCAACATCCAAACTTTTTATGCGCAATTCGTCTATCAACTACGTAAGTATTGAAAATTAAAAATTCACCCTGAACAACTGCGCCGCCGATAGCTCCGAATATCCGTCCAACGTTCATGAGAGACGCCACCCAGGACAATTCTTCATCGTTAACCCTTGGTATGCCATCTACGTTCTCCTTTAACGACAATTGAGCCAAATAGGGCGACGACCATCCATTAGCCAAGCCAACGACAAACATAACCAGGCTCACTGATGGAATCGTTAATATTGCAAATACATACCCATCAGTAATGCTCTCAAATCGATTTGTTGATAGAGTGAGTTGTTTTAAATGCAAGTCCAAAGATCAAAGGGATACGCTTATGCGAAGCTCGTGATGTTTAATTAGAATTTAGCTTTCAATCACGATGTGCAAATGTTATTATTAATGTATTTTATTACTGATGCACTGAAGAGGTTACGGAAAGATACTTTTAGTGATCAAACAGACTTATTTACTAAATTTTAAGTAGATTTGTTACTGAAAAAGTCGAATTCAGTTAACAATAAATAAAATTATCATATCTTTATATAACAACATTTAATTAATTTATAAGAGTTAAAATATTATCTAATTTTTGGAGAAACTGATTTCTAAGAGTAGGTTCTGAGCTTATGTTTATGGCGGAAAAGTAAAGTGGCATAAATTATCGGTAGAAGTTTTCGAGATAACGCTAATTACTGCAATAAATTTCACGTTTTTAAGACAAACTTATTTCTTATATTTTTAATAGTAAGCAATATACACAAATAAATGAAGCTTCTTCAAACAAGGGGATAAATATACTTATGTTTAAAACATTTTACTATTAACCGTCAATAAAATTGAAAAAATACAATAATCTAGTAAAAAATAATATAGACTCACGCGTAACGCTAGCGAGGTGCTGCGACCAAAAGGTCTTTTTGATCGGTGGAGCAGGCAGCTCGATCTCTTTGGTTTGCATTACTTTTCCGGTCGATTCCAAATCTCGCAACTCAGCGTCTTCATGCATCATCTCTCTGCAACCAAACGACAACGACCACAGACGTATCTCCTCAATCATTTTATTCTTCTCCCCTCTCCAAACTTTGTCCCACCTCCCGTATCTATGTACGATTGCTCTGATCAGGTGACTTTCTATGTATGATCATAAGTCTGTACATATAGTCTGTACACGCAGCAAAATATTTTTTCGACAGTGGAAAAGTTTTTTCAAATCTAAGTTTATCCCGATAACTCTTTTGTTCTATCGATTGAATAATCTTATCATTATTAGAAAAATTTCAATTATATTTTTTAATAATTTTTTACGATGTCTTATAGACACAGTACTAAAGATCAGTTTCTAATTATTGTAGCGGCAAGAATTAAAAGAATTAAAAACAGTTATGCATTTTAAAGTTTTCGACTTGTTTTACTCAGTATCTCTCTCATTAAAGATTTCATTTATTTATGCCTATGAAGAACAAAATAGTATAAAGAACTCTTTACAAAATGTGGATTAAAAATATAGATATAAAAAGTTTTCTTACAAGTCTCTTTCTATTAATGCAATTACCGACATTACGTTACTTCACGCTACTGCTTATAGCTATTTGCACAATTTAAATAAAACGTCATTCTCAATCGTCGCGAAATCAGTAAATTTACCGCTCTTATCTGTTTTCAAAAAGCGAGCCTCGGATTGCGAGTTTTCACCTCAAACGTTATTTGCCAATGAGACTGTCTGCAACTGCAAGCTTCTTAATTTCTAAATTATCAAAATTGAATGATTTATAAACATATCATTTATAAAGACGTGGAATTTCCCAGCGATGTCACGAGATCTATTTTTCATTTAATTATATCTTGAAAAGCTAATATATTTATATAATTTAATTATTTTCATGTTTCCGGTATAAAACGAATAATAATTAAATTTGGTTGAAGATTATAAAATTTGAATGATATTTTGGCATTCAACACATAAATAGGTAATTTTTTAAGAAAATAAAAAAATCCGTCTTTAATAATTCATTCGTCACTAGATTATAATTAGCAATTTAAGGCACTTTCATTCATTCATATGTACGACCTCATTTGCTTACACTAATAAAAAGGCATAAGTTATTGAATTTTTTTATCATAAATATTGATTATAAACAATTTTAATTAAAACTCTATTTGAATGTTTTATAAAATGGAAGTTACCGTCAGTTCAATAAGTTCGTAATACGTTTGATTTTATCGATTTTTAGCATTTTTCAAGTATAAGAAAAGTTTCTTAAATAAATATAGTCATAAAATCTTATTTTCGAGATAATTAATAAATCTTAGTCAATTTTTATTTTACCTTGAGTGTTGTAGTTGATAAAATTGTAATTAAATAAAAAATTTATTTTGAAAGTTAAACATTCTTGATTGTTAATCAGTAATAAAATCTTACACTTCTGCCTTTCAAAAAATTAATTAAAAAATCAATGCTTATAAAATAACTAATGTAGCAGTTTTCTTATGATACGTATGTTGTTTTAAAAATTTACGATTTAAAAAGTTCATAATAAAAATTAAGCTAATATAAATACAATAATTAATAATAAACTCGCCTAAATTATTGCCATATTTATTAATCAAGACTAATGACAAAACTCTACATGGTAATTGTTTAAGTCACTGTTAATAAAAAATTTAAAATTAGATATTTAATAACCACTGTAATTTCACTGATACTTAGCTTTTACTAACTTTATTAAATCAATTGAAAAAGCATATGTTCTAGTTAAAATATTGTTACTTACTAAATTATGGTGAATTATAAAGTGATAATGTTACTACATACATATAGAGGAAGTCTAGTCAATTTGTAGATTTTGCGTTTGAATTGATATGTAATTATTTCATTATTATATGTAATATACGTATCTAACATTTTGAATTAAGACGAATATTCTGGGATCTATACGAAATGTCAACAATGCTTTGTTTAATTTTTTAAATATTTGTTTTACTTCGACAAGTTGTGTCAATTTGCCCCTACCGAAAGATAGATAAACACAAGGTATTTTTTAAATTGAAAGTACTGAAGCAACTTTATAAATCATATATCAATACTTTGATTCCGTAATATTATATATAAGTTATAATTGTATATAAATAAAAATTTAATATAATATACAGCACAAAAAAGTAAATAATGTTAGTAAATATAAATGATAATTTTTATAAAATTTAAAAAAAAGGATCATTTTCTCTAACAATTTAAAAATGAAATTTTGAGTTTTCAATTAGTTTACAAATCATAATTCTTGCGAAGAAAAATTTTTTGTTATTAAGATTAATTTCTGAAAATTCAACTTCTGAATACTTGGTTTTATAACAAATTAAATATTTATAATTTAGATTCCTAGGATATCACACAATCTAGACTTTAGTTACTAGTTTTATGAAGTAAAATAATCATGCTATTAAATTTTGATGTAAATTGAAAAATATTTATTTATAAAATTTAAAATTATAAATCAAAAACGTCCTTCGTTTCTTTCTCAGTTTCCTAAACGTATATTTTAAGATACAAAAAGTATCTTTATTCGAATAGTTTCCTAAATTTATAGTATAATGTATGTGATAAAAACAACTGCTCAAGCTTTTATGACGACTGAATCATAGCACAATATCGTATTTACAATAAGCTATTAAGATAATATACCCATCTGTGCAAATTGTTATATTCTCCCTTATTTCATTACAACATATTGTATAACTAATTATAAAAATGAAATTGTCACGAACTAGAAAATATTAAATTTTTATGCTTAATATAAAAAAATAATTTTAAATAATAAAAGCTTTAAAATAACTTAAATACATAAGTATAATTATAGTAATAAAATTAAAAATGATTGGAGTTGTGAAAAAGGAACATCACAACATTAAAACTACATTAACAACAATAATATTAGAACTGTTAAAAATTTTATTAAAATAATTTTAAAAAATAAGTTCTGCTCAGTGGGTTTTTAAAATTAACTTTATGTATCTCATTTTTATCATTGGCATAACATAAGCTAACTAAGTTAATGAATTTTTTTCTGTTGCAGTCTTAAGTTTTTTATCCTCTATTGTTAAAAGGCCTATAAATATAAAAATATGCACAGGGCAATTAAAAATATGGAAAACCCTAAATAATTCCCAAAGAATGCATTTTCTGAGAAAATGTTGAATATAAAAGTTTAAGGATTTTATTCTGGATTTTTTTTATGGTTACCTTGAATTCGACCTTGATTATGACTTGAAGGTATCAAGGTTAAAGAATTTTTTTTAAATAAGATTCTATTTTTTATTGCAGATTTTGATTCTATTTTTAACGTTGTTAAAATAAAGTATAAAGTCACCATTAAAAATACTTGGCGAATTATCTAAGATACATATTAAATTTTATTATATAAATAATTAAATATTTTAATATCGAAGAAATAAATTATATATTTTTATTTTAGGAAAAATTAAAGAAAAAAATCATTTCTCAGAAATGACGTTTATCAAAGTGCATTTATTATACAAATGTTTTCCAATTGCAATGGAAATTTACCTGATCTAATATAAGAATCGATCCCATAATTAGCCATTATAAATTTTTATAGATTTAAAATATTTTAATATTTCTTTCTATAACAAAAAAGGTTTTCTCTAACAGCGTGTTTTTTGTACTCTTTGTGTTAAAAAGAAAATAAAGAAGGTTTCATCATATTCAGGATTAATTTAATTAAACTTGTATACAAGAAATTGCAAAAATGAAATAAAATAAATTTAGAGACAGCTGTTGCTGCATTTAAGTTTTTAATTTCTAGAGGTATTTTTATGAAAGATGTTAAAGATTTTAAAGTTCACTATTTAAATCTATAGGTTTTTTTTTGCGATTTTCACCTACGTTTAAACGCGTGTCAAATTTAGAGACATTTTGTTTACAAAAAAATTTTGCAATGTTTCAAAATAGTAAAACGAAAATAAAAGAAATATATAATAATAATAATAATTCTACTTTGATTTGAAATTAGCTCGGATAAAATAATCGCATTTCTCGAGAGCTTATAATTTTGATTATTTAAAGAAATGCTTTTCTCATTCTGTGTGCTGCGGCGGTGCTATAAAATAGCAAAGTTTTTCTACAGGAGTTTGCGCAAAAGCTAAGTGACCTGACTTTTCCCAAAACCTTCTTCGTAAATTTCTGATTATTTATGAAACAAAAATAAATTTAATTGTAGCGTCATGCAACTCCTGAAAAATTCATAATGTTAAACACAAAACCTATTGAAGGTTGTTTTACTACATTTTAAGAATTGAGAGCAAGATATATAATAACGCACTTAAAAATGGAAGAGTTCTTAAGGGGGCCAGCCTGAGTTGAAATCATTGAAAATGAATAAAGCATTTATTACTATTTAGAATAGTATATCATAGCTTTTATCAACATAAATTTTTTGTACTTTCTATATTCATATCACAGATCATTTTTGCACATTTAAGTGATCTATATTGTCCTCTAAGTCTCTAACACCGCCCACCGTTAGAAATCTTGAATTTTGACTATTTTTCCCACTTACCACGGGTTTTCTAGCAAAGCAGCTCACCAATTTATTATTAGAGACACTTATGTGCGTAGATTTCACTTTCAAATAATTTATTACTCAAATTTTGCACATAAGTGTCCCTAATAATTATTTTTTAAGTGTTTTCCGAAAAAGTAATCCGTTTATTCTGTAGTGGTACTCATAAGGAGTATTTTAAGCTCAATCTGGTATAAATTGGTGAGCTGGTTGGCTAGAAAACCCGTGGTAAGTGGGTAAAATAAATGTGCAAAAATTATCCCTAATGTGTATATAGAAAGTACAGAAAATTTACATTTATATAGCTATGATATACTATTTTAAGAAGTCATAAATGTTTATTCATTTTCAGTGATTTAAACTCAGGCTGGCCCCCCTTAAGAAGGGCATATAAGCAATGTAAATTAAATAGACTATATATAGACATTATAGACCATGTGCCCTTCTTCCTAAGAACGTTTAATTTGAAAAACCTTTCAAATTTAAATTATCGACCTTCCGGCAAAAATACTTGTTTTCGATACCAGTGCGAGAAAGTAATTTTAAAATAGACTTTTTCCGAAATTTAATGAACCTACAAAAGTAGAAATACAGGGTGTATTGTTGTATTCTGTATGAGGTTTCAGTTTAATATAAAAATAAATATTTTGTAAATGTATTTTATTATATAATAAGTCGTAAATATACCTACATTTAATTTTTCGTTATATAAATATCTTAACAAAGTTTCTATTCCTGAACAATTAATTACAAACTAAAATCTTTAATTTTTACTAATAGATGTTCAATCTTCAACAAATTATTTAAAATAAATATGTACTGAAAAGTCTTTCAAACAAAATTCATCTTTCAGTCTATTCGTACAGCTGTCATTCTTTCAAGATTTCACGGCACCGCAAAACTTGCGGCAAATCAAGAAAATGGACCCAGATAGCAAAAAAGCTCCTGAAGACGTTATGAGGGTAAATTAGCGCAGTAGCGGTACAGGATACGCAGAAAAGCGGCGAGGGAAAAAGGGCGAAAAACTCTGAAAAATATAGAAAAAGCGCACGAGGAAACTGGAGCGCGAGAAAGAAAATGCAGGACGGCGCTGGTATATGCGAAGCTGGCGAGTATAAACAGCGCGCCGCGATGCATTACCGGAATAGAGTGGGAAGCGAACCTTTGTCCCAAAAGTGCCTTCCTCCCTCGGCATGCGAGACACGAAATCAATTCTACCGGATGGCCCGTAGATGAATGAATAATTATATTTCTTTTTTTAAATTGTTTTTACAGTTGTTTTCTAGAGAATTAAATTACGATCGGCATCTGAGAAAATACCTATTTTTACATATCAAGTTTGTGGCAATTTATTCTGGAACTGGGGCAGGGAACTTTCTTTTATCGAGAAAAATGTCAGCTGTAACGTTGAAAAGATATTGGAAAGTGATAATTATTGGTAGGTTTCGTAAAATGAAAATAAAAAATATTCATTAAATTTATTTAGTATCGTATACGGAAGTAATGAAACCTTTAATGTAGGTGAGTTAAAACAATTAATCGATCATTTTGGTTCCGCAAAATATTAATTCAGTTTAGTTATTTAATGAGATTCATCTAAAAGTTGCGATCTATATGTATATCTCTCAATAGATTGGCTACAAATCTATTAATGAAAATTTTCAATCGCTGAAAAAAACTTGGTGGTCAAAGTACTTTTAATTTTCGTCAAAGGGTTACTGCACCTACTGTTCAACGGGCGATGCTCTCTGAGGCTTATACGCTTTAATATCGGTTGAACGGCCGTCGCTATATATACGACAGCTCCGCTTTAGCTACTTAACGACCGGGCATGAAAGTTCAGACGCAATTCAGCGTGTATATACACTTCAAGATTGAATCTCGGTCTTACCAGCTGGCTTACGAGAGTCCCGAGAAAGAAAAGAAGTACCCTCTCGTAGAGAGTTAGACTGCTCTATTACATGCAGATTGTGCTGTAAAATTGCGTTAATGAGCCCGGAAAATTAAGCAACTGAAGATTTTAAAGAGAAGCCTCAGATGCCCAATTAAATTGACCTTCATCTTGAAAATTTGACTATAAAATTAAAAGCAATTGGCAGTCTCCTCACAAACTATAAAAACGAAAAGTTAATAGAATTGTCTCGGTATCATATCCGAAAAGGACGGATCAGCTCAATTATCATGTAAACATAAAAATCAATTTCCCGCGCTACAGCAGCATCTACGGCAGCTGTTTTCCAAACGACGCCAACTCGATAAAACAAACAACCTGCATCTCTCGCTGCTCCGTCGTCTAAAATTCAATCGACTATCCGGCACCTGCTCCTCATACCGAAGCTGCTCCCCTCGCTCGCATCGAAAATTCCGAGACTTCCTCCACGGACTCTCCCCCGAATCACAGGTACGCGCGAACTCACGCAACGCTCCCTCTGTCTGTTTTTGCGCAAAAATCGATATGTTATTTTTTCTCTTGCTCCCGCAAAGCGCGCCAGCGAAGATGCCTGGGTAAACAAGTGCTTCGGTGTACACAGCCACCCCCCCCCCCTCCCCCACTCCACCCCAGCATCGAGCAACAAGACGAGAGAGCATACGAAAAACACAACAAGTAGAAAAAGACAGGATTGTTCAGACGCGCGGCACGGCTAAAGATATAGAGGGATAGAGGTGCGCGCGGTCGTCGAGGGAAGCTGTAGCCACGGTGCAACGACGCTAGATGGCGCTGCAAGTCGGATAGGCGGCTCTACAGTACAGGGTGCATCGTCCGTTTTGCGCAAGCGCCCCTCTTTGTCACTGGGTCGGCTCTCTCTTTCTCTCGACGTGCGTGTTGCCAGCGCGACGATGTTCCCGTTGTGGCTGTGCGCTGAGGTCGTACGCACCGCGGCTGCAGGCTCATTTCTGCGTGTTCGTCAACTGGGATGATTAAGCTCGAGCTTTTGAAGATTGTGGCAATTTAGGTTTGGTGGTATTTTTTGTTCTCTAGTTTCTTGGAACGCTGGTTCTGCCAGGTCAAATTGGATCTGGAAACTGAGTAATATGAGCGTCTGTGTCACGATGCGCTCACTTGGCAGGTGGCTCCATCATCAACACCCCTGCGTGAACTCGAGATTCATGAACCCCCTCCCGTCCCTCCTCCCGCTCCAAGAGTAGGAAAGAACTCAAACAATATAAACGTTGGTCGACGAAAAATTCTACCCGGACAAACCTGCTAATATTTGCACGCGCTTTCGTGAGCGTCTGACCAGCTTGAAATTTCAGCAGGGTGCATATTCAACGACTAGCAATAAGCTGAATTTTAACATTTTAATTCTACTAAACATGTAAAAAAAAGAACAAATTTCAAATCCATCTCAACCAAAACAACCCTGCGTCATCATTTTACCACATGACCCCAGGCGCCGTCGACGGCTTCCTGGCGCATCCCTCCAGCACGTACACACAAGCGAGACAGAGAAAGCCCATAGAAGCGAGGGTGAAGCTGCGCGCGCAGCTGCGAGGGCAGCGCGGGGGGGTTAGTCGAGTTGTTGCGCGCGCCCCGTGCCGAGCGCGCGCACGCAAGAGCGAGATAGAATTTCTGGCGAGAAAGTAGGGAAGCTCGTCGACGGGGGGCTAGAGAGAGAAAGAGAGCGCGCACCCTCGGCAGTGGCGTTTTTGTTTTCCCTCTGCGAGCGAGCGCGCGCGCGCCCAACGAAGAGAGAGAGAGAGAGAGACTGTACAACACACCCCCGGCTCTCCTAGTGTGCGCGCTCTCGGAGCTCCGCACGCGAGATAGACAGAGAGGGCCGAGAGCGCGAGAGAAGCAGGAAGTCGCGGACGAGTGTGTGCGCGGGCGCGTGCGAGAAGCAGAGGCCCCCGCGAGAGCTGTGTGTCCAGCATCCGCGTCCTCGTCGCCGTCGTCCTGAGCGTCGTCGTGAGAGTTAAAGCTCTCTCCGTCCCTAGAGCTTGCGCGCAAGGGAGCTTGCAGAGAGTGACGGGAGTGCCGCGGGAGAGAGCGCGCGTCCACCATTTTGTCGATCGTGCGTGTTGCCTGTTGTCAGTGTGTCTCGGTCCCTCTCTCTGTCCTCCTCCTCTCTAAGCACAGCAGCAGTGCGCGCGCGCCGCAGCTGGAGAGAGCTCTGGAGTATCCGAGCGCGTATATACCCGAGGAGGCGCAGCTCCTGGACGATGAGGCGCGACGCGGGCCCCTTAGGAGCGGCCTGCTTCGCCTAGGTTAGGTGAGTGAGTGAGTGAAAAACACAGAGAGGGAGAGAGACGCAGAGAGAGAAAAGGCGAGAAAGAGCGAGATAGAGAGAGAGAGAGGAAGAGAGAAGGATATAGAGCGATGCTGCTGCCTGTGGCGGCGGTGCCTCGTGACCCCGAGTCGCGCGCGGCCGACATCATGCGCCCTGCCGAGAAAGTGGGTTAAAGGCGGAGTCCGAGCGCGCGCCCTTGCCGTGAGGCTGCTCTGCTGTCCGCCGACAGTACCCTGGAAGCCGTCCCCCTGCTACTCGTGGAGACGAGCTGCCTGAAGAGCGAGCGAGAGGGGGGAGAAGGAGAGAGCAGCGCCAAAAGGAGAGAGAGAGAAGGTGCAGGCAGGCAGGACGCAATCCGCCAAAATGGCAGCAAGGGAGGCCAACGAGGTCACGGCGTGTCGCCGTGCCTGAGTCGAGCCCTCGACGAGGTGGCCAAGCTCGGGGCTGAGCTGTGAAGAAGCAGGATAATGCGGAGGTGGCCAGCTCACGGCGGAGCAGCGGATTTCTTCGTGGGCAAGGCAGCTACGTAGCGCGCGGGCATCGATCCCCTCGCAGCAGCAGGGGCTGGCCGATGCGGAACGCCACCAGCAGCGGGGATAGCTCGACGAGGCTAGTGTGAATCGTTCGCCTGAAGACGCGTTCATGTGGTGAAGCTAGCAGTGGGAATACAGGCAGGCCATCGATCGGGCGGGCCGACGATGAAGAGCGGAGGCTGACGTTGTTCTCGTTTGTTGTTTTGTTGTGCGCGGCGCTCCGGAGGGTAGGATCGGGCCCCGAAGGTCCATATTTTTACGTATATATGTATACGCATACGCGCGCCAAGTGCGCAGAAGGGGGCAAGAAAATAGTGATGTTGTGAATGATGAAGTGAGAGTTTTATTGCCGTGAGTGTATATACCGTGCTCGTCTACATTTTCAAGAGGATACACACACCGTCGCGTTTATGTACACACTAGTGTAGAGGCTGTACCGCGGAGCTGCGCGACACCACACCACCCCCGCCTCGCGCCGAGGGTGAGTAAAGAGCCCAGTTTTATTGTTCGCCTGCTGTAATTGAATGTTTCTCTGGTCCTACGGTGCGCTACTTTTTTACCCGTTTCGAGCTGTTAATTAGTGCGCCGCGATCGATGCTTAGTGATAGCACGAGTGTTTTATCTCTTTTTCTGGGAGATGTTGAGGCTGAGGTGGAATTGTTCGATGTGGGGATTCGGGATGACGGATTTTAAAGCTGTGATTGAATTGTTTTCTCGTGGGGGTTCGGGTTGGTAAAGATAAACGGGTATCTGAGAAATTACGAAAATAGTTTTAAATGTTTTGAAACATTCTGTTGTGTGTTAATACATTAATATTGATGATAACAGAATTATTTAATCCATATAAA
>JAPYZB010000531.1:1026-20977 GCA_030522745.1 Eupelmus kiefferi | reverse complement strand
CCTTTAAATAACTGAAACTTTTTGCCAGTACTCAAAAACAAAATCTTATTTTAACAGATACGATCAATCAAAAAGTTATGAATTTCGCGTCCATGACAAGTTCTAATAAAAGGAGCTAGAGTTTAATAGCGGATCTACGCCAAAATTTATAATCATTTTCTGTCATCGTAAACTAAAAGTAACTTGCCGTCATTGATAAATTTATATTTCTTCACAATTTCCAAAACAAAAGAAAAGCTAAATGTTCATTAAAACTAAGTATGACACTAATCTGTCTACTTTTAGAATATTAAAACTATCCACAAACTATATAAGATATGCTTTTTGACAGATTTGAAGGTTTTTTGGAGTTCGTCCATATCCCATATAATAAAAGTTATCTCATATCGTAATTTATAAAATAATAAACTAATTAATTTTTTACGGGTGCTAAAGTAAAAATATTTTATAACTTCTCTCATTGTATAATTATTTAAGTAGTCATAAAAATACATTTGCATCTCTGGGATGCGATTCAAAAATAAATGAGAAAAATTATTTATTTCCATACATCCTTATTAGATTATTGACTATACGATTAACAGATATTATAAAATTACTCTTCACCGTCCAAGTTTAAATCTAAAAATTTCAGCACTTTTATTATTTCAGCAATAAATGTTCAAAATAATACCTTACTTCACCAGGCTCAACGAACTCGGAAAAAAGTTTCAAACCAAAACTCAATTGATCGGCCGAAACGCGATTAGCTTAAACCTAATTAAGACAAAAGAGGAAAAATTTTCTTTTCTTCGGTGACAAACCATTCACGAACCCCAAAATTAATTGTACGTCGTTACTTATCAAGTAAACTTGAGAAGAACCGCACTCGAAGCTGTTTAGCCACGTGGAAAAAGGTAGACGAGAAAGAAAGCCGAAAGTGCCTGCACGTGTGGGGCCGGAAAAATTACCCAAAGTCGACAATTAATCGATACGGATTACACAAAGGCTTAGCCGACAGTTTCTTTTGTTCGGCGAAATGGAAGGGTAAGGATTATTCGCGACGTTTCATTAATAATACTGTTTGCTTATGTTATACTTTGTAAGATGTAAGGAAATAATTAATTTTAATATTGATTGACATTTAAATGAAATTTAACAATTTTGCAGACTTTAATAGAAATGACTCTAGTTAATAGCTAGTTAATCACTAGTAAAAATAGATTCAATGCTATTTTATAGCCTATAACCATTTTAAATGGGTAAATTTCTACCGAGGGAGCTAATCGTTCAATTATAATGATACTATTTCATTCACAGTAAACATTATTAAAAGTTTATAAGAATTTTTCGTTCTCAATCAAAATAAGAATTCAGTTTAGTATCAAAACTTAAATTCCAATACAGTAAGGCTTTTAGCATTTAATTCCATAAAATATACAAATGCTTGCCTTTTAAATTTTTAAACACAAGAGATATTTTATTAAAGTATCTTTCTCAAATCCAACAAGCCAGTAGAAAACCATATATTATCATCTCTCCAAAAACCATAAACCCAGTTCAAAAAGAAACAAAAAAACCACTCACACCCAAACCCCACAAAAAAAATCAAATCGCCATCCCGCGATTACAAAAGCCCCCTCCCCAAAACCGCGAGGGGGTCAATTCGTGCGACAGACGCGCGGGCGCTCGCGCGATCGCGACTAACAATATCGCGGCCCGTCCGAGAATAGCCGGCCGCCGCCTCAAAATACGCGCACGGCTAATGAAACGTGAAACTCGAGAGAGACAGCGCGCTGTCCCGGAGGTCGTTAGTGTCTCCTCTCTCCTTTGTGGCCTAAGGTAACCAGCGACGTCGCGCTGGCTACCGCCGAGCGGTGCTTGACTTTGACTCTCTCTCTCGCTCTCTGCTATAAGGCAATTTTTTTTATTTTCGAATTAAAACAGAGGGAGGAAAAATATGGGTTTGGGTGGCGTACGTCGTGGATTTTATTAGGCACGCGAGATGTGCAGTGGAATACAATGGGATGCGTGGGCGTGGACGGGTGACGTGGGCAGGGCGCGCACGTGCGAGGCGCGCGTTGATTTAAAGGGAAATGTACGAGCGTGTTTGCTGGCTTTTTATTTTCGCTGGAGCTTTTTTGGTTTTTCGTGGGGAAGCTTTACTTGGATTTCCGTGGGTTTTTGTAATTAGATAGTGGAGGGGTGATAATATAATGGGAATTGTGAACGCGTTGTAATTATGTTGATTTTATGTGGAATTGTTTTGAGAGAGGAAACTGAATGCTGCTCACGTTGCATCAAACGTCAGTGGTAACATATGGGTGCAGTAGTCCTACGCACTTTCTGTAACTACTGACAGAAATTAATGATCGTTCATGTTACGTGTTTTTCTCTCAAGTGAACAATTATCTATTTCTCTTCGTTTTGTGAAATAGAAACATTTTATAATTGTATTATATAGAAATCTTGAAGTTCAAAAATGTTAAAATATAGACTGAGTTGGTAAACCCGGATTTGGCTAGTTTTAAAGATAATGTGTTAATTAAAAAGATGAGGATAATTTATTTTGTAAACTGCATCGTATAAACTCATCGCGGTGTTTTCTAAATAAAACGTAAGCTTGATCATAAATACTTATTCACCTCATAAAACCGATGCAATTTTGAGAACAATATTTTCACATTTGTATTTTGACCTGTTCATTCGCTATGATAACAAAAAGTTCTCACGAAACTGATGACTCACAATTTCAGAGAGAACAACAATGCATTTTTCAGAAAGCGTCAAGTTCTAAAAATATCGTAACGCATTGTTTTATTTTAGTTCATTGAAGTTTTACAAAAATAAATTATTTGTATTTGCACGGAGTTAAGAAAGGTTTAAAAATAAGCTTACTTCAAATATAGATAACAGAAATTTTTTTCCTCGCTATCCTTAGATGGCGAACGGAAAAATATTGCCAAAATCCAAAACATACAGCATGAATTTTAATAATCATAAGTTTTTAAATGCAACTTATAAATACTAAAGAATATAAAACTCTTAAGTATTATTTTTTACCATGCTTCATCTCATAACTTCTCTTATTATTTTACAGAAAACTCGTGCCAACCTAAAAGCTTTGAGAAAACTTTCAATCCTGACTATACTCTACACAAACAATCTAACGAAACTTATCAAACAAAAATAAAAAAAAGCAAACCCTCAACTACCCCCTTAACAATCCCGCAACAATACCGCAACACCAGCTCCAAAGCCCGCGCGTCACCGACCCAAAAATAATCTCAAGCATCGCGCGAAAAGTGTCAGCTCCTGCTTTCGACAAAGCGTCCTCAGCTCCGCGATATATAAATTTCGCGCTTTAACTCGCGCGCTAATAAATAAATCAGCCTCCCTCGCATTTATTTCGGATGCCGCGCCGGCTTCCCGGTAACACGCGCCTCTTCCGAAAATTCAGGGCTTAGGATTAGCTTTCGGCGAACTGGGGTATAAGTGAGAATCAACAGCGCGCGGGGGATAAGACAGCTAAGTAAGACGGAGGAACATCGGGAGTTAGACGCGCGCCAGCCACGTGCGGGCACTCGAGACACGTGCGCGGGGGAGGCTCGATTGCCGTCGGTGAGCTTTGCTCGTCGGGAGAGGTGTTGTTGTGGTTTAGCCGGTTTTCTAGAGGCTGTTTAGCGATGGGAGGAGGGGAGATTAGGTCAGATCGTTTGTTGTCGTTTGGGATGCTTGGCTGGCTGTGACATGGTGGAGTTTATGAGGGGCGATAATTTTTGGCTGGTTATTGGCGAGGAGTGTGGCTTTCGGGGCTGATGACAACGCGATTGATGCTGTAGAGAAATAGAGCTTTTTGAGGGCTAAATGTATAAAATAGAATGATGAATAAAGTCAGAGTAGTAATTAAAATATAATAATGGCTTTTACCACTACAAGCCTTCATAAAAAAGAATTTCAACTTACTCATTTTAACATAAAAAAAAGGATAAAATCTCATCCAATCCTATGAATTACTCTCGAGACAAAAAGCCCTCTCGTGCATAGAAAATCCCTCCCTGATATTCCTTTTACACTCTCGTAAATCCAACTAAAAATCTTCCCACGCTCACCTCCCTCAGCCTTCCCTTAATACCATCCTAACAACCTCGCGTTTTCCTTTGACACAGGGCATCCCTTCTTTTTTTCTCTAAAACGTCACTCGCAGCACGCGCACAAAGATCCGCAATACATTTCACAGTGCGCAAGCTCCGCTTAAAAGCTCTAAATCAGCTTCCCGGTAAGTGCATCCGTGAGCGATGTACTTCCTTCCGCGAACGCCGGCTTACCGCCGAGTTGTGAATGGTCTTTCGCTTCGCGAGTGATGTCTTAACGCTTGCGGCCGAGATGAGAAAGTTAATAGGCGGGATTTATGGGGTTGAGAAGTGTAAATGTATTGGGTGTATTTTGTAGCGCGAGATTGGATTAGTGGGGTGGGTGATTGATTTATGAAGTGATAATTGGTTGGTCGAGGTTTGGAATATGAGTGTACTATCTTTGTGGTGAATAGGTTTTAGAATTTTATTATTTAATTATACTATTTTATAAATAGGTTGCAAGTCCAATATTTTTTACGTTTTTATATTACTTTTTTGTTAATTGAACAAGCGCGGGTGAGAATAAATGCTTTTATTCCAAGAAATCTTCCCCACTGAAGTTATTCTTTGCTAAAGCAGAGCATGCAAATTGTATTTTTATGTTAATGCAATTATCTGGAATTTTGTACGTGTTCATTACAGTAACCGTATTAAAATATTCAACTTTGAAAAAGCTAAATAAAACTCCGAAATTAAACAAACTTCTTAATAACCCCAACAAAAAGAAGTTACATAAAAACGTCACGAGAGCTCATATAATAATTCTCCTGCAATGAAAAACGATGTCAAATTTAGCGATACAATTAAGAAGCTCTTCCTTTTTCCCCAGGGGAGTTTTTAGGACTCGGAAGTGTGTATATACCGCACCACGTGCTGTTTGCCTTGGGCAAACGTTCCGCCTAATCAGATTTTCAGGGTAAGATTCCCCGCATCTTCTTTTTACGTATCCAGTCGCTTTGCGTCATTCTTGGTTAGTATAAGTGACTTGCTGTAGTGAATAAACTTGTGTTATTATGTAAATTTCTGATCAGAATATATTACGGCGGTAATGTAATATATTCTTTTTTAAATTACCAATTTTAAATTTTCCTCTTTTATTTTATACATTCCGAAAAAAGTATTTATCTCTCGACTTTCGAAACACACTTGAACAAACAAAATCAAAAGTGCTGCAAACAAACTGAACAACAAAAAACAGAACCTCTTATTTTTCTACAAACACTACAGTAAATCCACTTCATTTTCTAAAATAATCAAAGACCCTTTAAACAAAAGCCCGTCCTTTTAATCAAACCAAAATCCACCTCCAGCCACCCCAGCAATTTCCGCCCACCACCACGCAGCCCACGCGTCCTCCGCTCCCCCAGCGAAAAACTCGCAAATCAGCCGACTGCCAACCAGCCCACCACCTGCCATCAGCAAAAACTCAAGCTGGCCGCTCATTGCTCATTACTACTTGCCCTCGTCGGGCGTCAATTATTCGACGCTCGGCCGGCTAATTGCCTTGTAAACGTTCCGGCCTTAGGCACGAAGGTACACAGAAGCCGGCTGCGCGCGCGAGTCCTCAAAGTCTCGAAATAGCCGCGGCAGTATCGTAAATCGCGATTTATGACGCTTCGATGTAAAAATAAATGCTTACAGAGCGTGAGATTTGAGATATAATAGTAGCCGGCGCGAGTCTTGACCTTTCGTAATAAATTGCCGGGAAGCCGCGGGAGACGGAAAACAAACAGGTCTTGAGAACGACGAGATGAAAGCCAGAGTCGGGGGGATGGGTGGGTTTATGCGAGCTGCGCTTCGTGAGTGAAGAGGTTGCGTTCGAGTTCGTTGGAAATTTGGAAATCTTTGATTTTGGGATTTTTTTATTTCTGGTTTTTTAGCGGAGTGTGCTGGGTTTATCGTTTGGTTAACTTTTTTGGCTTTGTAATTTTTGTTATTGTTTTAACTTTATTAATAAAATTTTGTAAGTCACAATTACGTTACGATTAAACTGTAATAGTATTTTGCAACACTAGAGATTAGATAATCTGATGCTCAAATTATTAAAAAGCTTATAACCACCCTCCTACAGGAAAATTGCCAACCTTATTTTGCCTCCTCTACCAGGCAAATTATAACGCTAAACTACCTCTAATTGACGAAAATTAGTTTCCGCGCAGCATCAAGTGCGTTTTCCGGCAACTAACTTTAACCGTATCCCAGACCTCCTTTTTCAAAGTGTCGCGCGATTGCGCTTTTAGGGACCCTAACTTAAAATACCAACCAACTTTCATGCACACTTTCAAGCGAAAAAAACGATTTCATCTTTTTCCAAATCGTCGACACTGAAAATTTATTAGCCGCGCGCGGCCTCCGAGATTTAAGATCAAAGCCAGAAAGGTAATGCGCGGATTTCGTGTTCGAGAACGTGGCCACTTCCGTGCGAGTGCGTGCAGACTTTTTATTTAGCATTGAACTTGGCCTGGGTTATTTATAGAGCCGGTAGCTGGGTTTTTTTGGCTATCATTAATTTTAAGTATGTTTACATTTATTTGGGATCCGGTTATATTTAGAAGTGGAAAGAAGCGAGGTGGCCATGCGAGGATAAGATGGTATAGATATTTTATGATGGTTAAATTGAATACTTTTATATAAGCGTAAGATGGGTCAAGGTGAGTTTTTGATCGTTTGTATTCTATGGTGATATGATATATGATATTTTAATAGGAGTGTTCAGTATTTTTTTATAGGGTTTTTTTGTAGACCTGTTTACTCGAGTATAAAAGTTTCTTTTTCACACAGAAACTTTAGTTTCTAACATTTCTCCTCTGATTTTGAAGGAATACTAAAACTTTTTTAAAAGTTTTTTTTTATCTTGAATCGTTACATTTTTTTGTGAAAAAGTACCTTGTTCAAAATAGCATACAAAATATCGCAATCTTTTTCCCCGAGAAAACTTCTTCCTTCAACTGTTACATCCACCAAACTAGCGTAATATAAATTCAAATTTTCCACATAGTCGCAGCGATTTTAAAATTCTCGTTTCAATTAACTTTCTCAATTTAAGTTTAAAGTACAGAATTATACTTTCTAATTACAAACTTAATTAAGCCAATTCAAGTTAACAGCATTTTGCCCGGATTATTTCACAGTCAAATGAGAGCGGTAAGTGCAAACTTTCTCAAAGTCATCCCAAGAAGCTTAAATCAAAACTAAATTCATTCCAAATCATCAAAAACACTCTTCCCTCTAATCCACTTCCCCGAATCACATCCAAATCCCCAAACCATCCAAAAACTCTCTCACCCACCCCTACCTACAACATCGACCATCCACACCACAGTCCAAAAGACACGACCAAAACATCCTCGACGCTCTCTTGCACCCCGACGCATCCAAAACTATCCGCTGCACACATCGGAGCTGGGGGCGCCGCGGAGTCGCCCCGGGTATCTAGGCTTCTGGTATCCATGACGACGCCTGGCAGAGGGAGAGTGCAGCGCGGCTGCAGCTCCAGGGAGCTCGCGGAAGCTGCAGCAAAGAGCGGATGTTGAGCGGGAATGCGATGAGAAATTAGGCTTTGCGAAGGTGTGCTTGTACGCATGGTTGAAGATTTAAGGTGGCTGGAGTTGGGGGGAGTAGGCAAGTTTGGAGAACGCGGAGTTGGGGTGATTAGGAAGTTGGAGGAAAGTTTGGGTAGAGGTATATTGAGGCTCCTGGGGATTGGGTGTCGATGAGGCTAATGTTTTTGGTTAAAATTGATGTATGAGGATGGGGGATTGGTTTGGAGTTATAGGCTAGTGGATGAGTGGCAGGTAAGGAAATGAAAGGGTGGAAAGTGAAAGTGACTTGTTGAAGGAGAGAAATAAAGTAGAAGAAGAAAGAAGATGGGTGGTGGAGGAAATGTGAAAATATAGGGGGAGGACCGACTTTTATAATAATTTATAGTTTTATTTGTGTTTTTATACTTATGCTAGTAAGGCATTGCTTGTGTTTTCTTTAGAAAACTTAAAAGTAGAAAAGCTGGACTGTCTTATGTAGGTTACAGGAAACTTATGAATGCAGCTTTGATGTTTGTGTTACTTAAATGAGAAGAGTTTGAAGTATATAAAAATGTAATTAAAAAAGAAATATACAATAGAAAATCTGATTATTGAAATTCATTATTAATAGTTCCGTGGATTCATTATTTATTTCACCTAAAAGTAGAATTTTCTATTAAAAGCATAATATTTTTGATTAAACTTTCGTGAAACAAATATAAATTAAAAATTATTTTTGATGAAAGAAAAAGAAAATGTGATAGCCTTTATAATCCGTAAATAATAGGAAAAGTATTTTTCCATATTATTTCTTGAAATATTTTAATCACAAAAATCAATATAAAACAAACAGAATTAATTTCTATTAAAAAATTTCTTTCATAATTATAACTTTTGATCTTAAAGTGAAAGAAAAAACTCTTGTTGGACACAAGTAACTTACACATTTGGTTAACAAAAGCGTTCAAAACACCTCTTTGAATTACTTAACCTCAAATATCTTTTAATTTAATGGACAGAATAAGCTAGTTAATAATAGCTTTATCTAAAATTTCGGATCGATGAATGCATATTTACTTATCCTCTCCATTAATAACGAATTTTATTTCTTAAAATAAGTTTTTGTCGAAAATATTAAAATTGAAAGCTAAAAATTAAACCTTTTTAGGTCCCGCTAAAAATAATATCGCAACTAGAGCGTGACGATGATAATTACAAGAGTTGAGATAATCCAAATGCATGTTGTGTATGAACTTTTTTTACATAAAATACGGAAAATTCCAGAATTTACAAAAACTCGCACATATTTTCTAAAAATAATATATTTTTATTCTATTTTTCTTTTTTTAGCATCACATTATGTGCATGACGCTTCAAAAATTTTATTTTACTCGTACAAAACTTCTTCTCTGAGAAAGCAGTATATTTAAATTAATGGAAAAAAACTAAGTAATTCAGAGCCTAAAAAAATTTTCACTTTTTGAATTATTTAATAAGTTTAACTCACTTAAAAGAAATTACTTTTATACCCGATTAAAATCCTGCTCCAGTTCTTTTTGTATTTATACCAAATAATAACCTAACTCTTTAACAAAATTTACATTTCAATTCTGAATTTCACCAGTAAAACCCACTTTTAATATAGACCATACATATCTCACCTCCAAATTATTATAATTAGACCCCCAACATCCCGAAATATCTCAAATAAAGCAAAGTAAAAATACTCCAAACCACGCGAGCAAAACGTCACCCCATAGAACTCTTTAAAAAAAAAAGACAAAAGAATCATCATAAATAAAAGCCCCAACCAACCAACATCAGAACTATAAGTCCGCGAAGTCCGGGGCTTCCTACGACGTTCATTAGTCCGCGAGCCGTTAATTAAGTTCTCCAACAGCTCTCCCCTGCCTTCAACCCCTTCGCCCTCGCGCGGGTCTCGAGCTTTAAGGCGAGAGTATACAGAGCTCGCTTCGATAATTTGTTGACTCCCGGCGCTCCTCTATTTTCGTCCCGCGGCGGGGGCGCGCGGGAGGAGAATAATTTTGCGCGATTCTTTTGCGTCGGAAAGGTGACGCCGAGGGCGGCTGGTGGGAGGACGGATAAAGAAAGAAAGACTTGGGAATTTCATAGAATATCAACATTTATTTCGTCTTTATATACAAAAGGTAATCGCTCCTCTAATCGTCAACACAACTTCATCTCTTCTTCTTCAATATATATATAGATTCATCTCTCGCTATGTACATTGATATATTTAATATCCGCAATGCGTAATTAGAACGATTAGTCTCGACGTAAAAATAAAGTCATATATCCTCTGAGATCGCGAATAAAATAGTGCTGCACGAGTGCGCGTCCGTTTTAATAGCTTTCTTGCGCTCCGCTCTCCTCAAAACGTACAAATGTATACAAACGCCCCACGTGTACGTCGACAATTTTAGGCTTCGGCGGTCATATAACGTCGTTGGATACACGCCGTCATTTTAGAACTACTAGACTCGCTCGATCTATCCACCCACGCCGGCTGTTTCTCCAGCACAGGATAAATCTTTGCTCGCGTTACATTTCACGGTTATACACGAAGACATTCACCTACTACACACACATGCGTATCTTCAAACGACGGCGTTACTTTTTATTCAAGGCCGAGTGGGTGTGTGCTGGCTCTCGCGTCTCGATTATACAGCTTCTGTATGGGTGTAAGTGTACGTGTGTGGGTGTTCGTATGTGTGGATGTAGCGTTTAGGTTACCTGCGTTTACGTACATTTACCCACCCTTTGATTAGTTGCGCTTTTGAACGAGCGCGAATAGGAAGAATGGGAACTTGCTGATTGCCTTCGTTTATAATGCGACATATTCATGTACTTGTGGATTCGTTTTTTGCTTACTTTTATAGTTGAAGCATAATTTTTGTCTTGCGTATCGATTGGCTAAGCGTTGGCAAATGCGTTATAAAAAATTTTGTCGATAAACCGATTGTTACCATTGTTTTTTATGGTTTTCTCGTGGTTGTATATTGACTTTTTCTTACGTCGTAGTTCTATATTTACAAAAAATATGGAAACTCGTGGAAAATCGTTTCGCAAAAAGCGATACATCTCAAATTTATCTTTCTCAAGGTATTCCAGTAAAAATTCTATAACAAAAATTATGCTTGGACCATATTAAAAGAATACTTTTTTATATTATTATATATACACAAGGATTCTTGATTATTACAGTTACAAATACAGTCTCTATACATTGCGCGCACTACTTTTGTTAACACAAGGAGATAACGTCGAAACTCTACGCTACTTGAATTTTTTAATTCGTCATTCGCACATTTGTCGCTGATCATTTTTTAATATTTTCAATGTTATTCAAGTAGCACCAGCAGTGATAATCTTGGACCCATGGGCTAGTGCGAATGAATAACTGAAAAATTAAATGATCTCGCGTTTTATTTGTTTCTATTATTTCTTTTTTTTTCAACTTTTTTTATCAACTTTTTATACGCCGATTTTTTTTTAATAAATAATCATGTGACTAGCAACGTACAGTTTTAACGGATCATCATTTAATTCACAGACGATGGAATCTAATGAAAACATTCATTCAAGGGGTAACTGCGACCTGTCGTTTACACATATTCTACATAAATTTCTACAAGAATATATACTTCATATGTGCATATACTGTGGTATATCATGACGTCGAAATCGTCAACAATCATTATACAAATTCCTACGGTAAGTATATATCTGTTTTTTTTTTTTTTTTTTTTTTTTTCATTTTATTTTTCATTTAACCCTGGCAGTCTCGGTACTTTCAGTATCTTTTGTCCCGTTTCGCGAAAAGAGGTCCAGAAGAGCGCTTTAGAATAAGTAATTAAGAAGTATCTAAAAAGATCCGTTAAATTCTTCTGATCATCTTTTCCGACTTCTTTATTAATTTCTGCAACAAATGACCCTCTCGACCGATTCACCAAACAATACAAAGGAATCCGAGTACAATGTTGATGATAATGAGTACATGTACGAATATAACCGTGTTAATTGAATGTCTTACGTGGAAGCGTTTATTGTCTCTTTTTCCTTCACGTAAGCAACGATACAGCAGTATGTTAGCTTCGCATCGAGGCACTTATGAACTAAAATAAGCTTCTCGAAGAACAAAAGAAAAGACTTCATTCTCTCTCACTAATAATTGTCTTCTTTACAAACTAAATAGCCTCTTATCCCCCCCCCTTTGCTTCTTCTCGAAGATACGTCTTTAATCCCGCTCCTAATATCACCTTGACGTCTTTCGATTAGTACAAAGTTCATACCCGATCACAAATAATTATCCAACTCCCGTGACTCCTGCTAAATGTTGGCACAACTCCCGTTATCCTTGGCATTTGGCACAGTTTGGCAAATGCTTCTGGAAATCATCGATTAGGCCGAGATCGATGCAGCCACACTAACTCTCCTTGATACCGCCAACTTCACGCAAGGTTCGCTGGACGACCTGACCAGTTCTCACATGGATCCACTGCCGAAGCTGGTGGACAGCAGGCCAGAATCCCCCAGATTGGAATCACATTGCATCACCCATTCCCAGACCCTCTTGGTCATGTCCTTCTGGTCCACCGTCGTCTCCAAACCGTAGCTGTTCAGTAGCTTCTTCAGCTTGTTCTTGTTCTCATCAAAGTTGTTGCGATCATCCACAATGGTATCCAGATACAGTAGACTATCTGCCCGCCTGGCAAAGTTCTCGCTTACATCAACTGACGTCGAGGTAGCGCTGTGGCTGAGTTTGCTGATGCACCAGGTGTCTTTTAGGTACTTGTTGATTTCGGTGACCATCGGCCGCTTTTCAGCTTTGTGTTCGAACACTCGCCTGAAGTAGCGCAGTAGCCTTGGTGTGAATCTCCTGAAGTTGTTTGGGATCTTGGTGGTGCGCCGCTTGAGCCAGCGCTGGAAGGCCGAATAGTCCGGATCCTGGATGGGATCAGCGCTCTGCCAGGGTGGATTGCCGGTCAGACAGACGAACAGAACTATGCCGAACTGCCAGCAATCGGCGCTCCTTTTGCAGGTGTACCTCTCGTTCTTAATGATCTCATGGATCTCTGGTGGTAGGAATGGCACCCACGTGCACCTGATCTTGCTGACCAGGGTTCCCTCACGCTTGGTGCAGCCAAAGTCGCAGAGCTTGATCTTCGACATGTCCTGAGCGAACACGAGGATGTTCTCCAGCTTAACATCACGATGAGCCAGCTGTTTCGAGTGCAGGAAGTCAAGAGCCGAAGCTAATTGCGAAGCAATCTTCTTGCAGATGTCTTCGCTAAGACCACCAGCCTTGACGTTGCCGGCCAGATCGCCGAACGGCGCGTACTCCTGGGCGAACACGTAGCAGTTCTCCGCCTTGAATGCCACCGCGTAAGAACAGAGGATGTTCGGGTGGGGGCTCAGGTGGTAGGAGTAATGGAACTCTCGGAAGAAGTCCTTTTCTGTGGTGAGCTCTTGGTGGACAGCTTTGAGAACCACCCTTGTTTTGGTTCGTCGGTGAGTAGCCAACAGGACTTTGGCGAAGCTACCTTCGCCCAGGGTCTTCTCCACGTTATACTCTTGGTCTAGGTCCAGTTCATCCAGGCTGACCTCCTGCACCCTGTGGATGCCCGACTCTTTTTTCTCGTGCAGCTTCATCTGTAACAGCAAGAAGAAAGGAAATTTTTGAGATACCGCTGCGAGTTTCGGGATTTATAGATATAGTCAAAGATTTTAGGCAAGTTATAAGCTGAAAAAAATTGTATTTTGAATGTTGTTCAAAGCTCCAAAATAGAAAACCTTCCACTTAACCGACCTATACGCAAAAGGAAATCCGGCTCCGATGCGTAAAACTTTTATACCACCTCTTGGCATACCCTCGCAATTGCCCTACTCTCACGGCCCATTAAAAATCCAACAACTCCCCGTCACCGACATCCGATTTATTTACGTCATCCGTATCGACTTCGATTAAGCGGAAGCTAGAGGGCAAAAGGTGCGCTCGGCGGGGGCAGCGGCGCGCTTGAATCCAGATCGACGGATTTGCATGCTAAAATCACGCCTCGCACGACCCAATGACCTTTCGCTGAAAAATGCATCGAGAGCTGCATATACCCCACGTATACGCGAACACGCGCCGTCATTAATTCAGCCGAGCGCGACGGAGCGTCATCACTACGTCATACCGGACGGGTATAAGCTTGGGGAGAGCTTTGTTTATATATAAACCCTGTAAGCTCCGGTACGATGCGCGTGTGCGGACATAGCCGCAGCCGAGCGTGTAATGCATCTCGACGGCATCGATCCGCGGACATCGATGCGCGATCGCTCGTGAAATGAGACTTGAATAACAAGCTTTTTCCTCTCTCCCTTGCTTCCTGCTCTGTCCCTCTCTCTCTCTCTCGGATAATGGAGTGAGGCGATGACGACAACGTGGGCTGTTCATTATCGGCCTACGGGCTTTAATTGAAAAACTTTCAATGCGAGCGTAGGCATTGTAGGGTGGACGTTGATAGGCTGTCCCGTGCGTCAGATTAAAGTGGGTCGCTGTTTATGAATAAATACGCGATCTTCGAGGGATGGTTCGATTGTGGTTCGTTATACGTTGAAAACATTGAGAGCGACTTTGACGTTATTGAAATCTATTCTTACCGATCATATTGAGAGCATTAAATGATCGTGCAAACTTGGGTCGAAAATATCAAGAGCAATAGAGCACAGAGCGTCGCAAAAACGGTAGAAAAGCCGGAGGCGAATTTACGAGCGCGCTAAATAAGCACTCCAGCCCGGCAATATTGGCCGGCGTCGGGCCGCGTTCATTCGATAAACTTTCCCGAATCAGAATTTATACCACCCCTTAAGCAAAACAAACGACGCGCTATTTATCACCATGCCCAGGCAGGCATCCCGACGTACACATCCTCTCCCCGAGCTTCTACCCAGAATGCCTCTCTGGCGAAGATAGCGCTGAAAGTTTGCGTTATTGCTTGTTTACCTCGGGAAACTCGCGGACCATTAGTTGCCCGGTGTAAACGGCCGTTATTAATGTCAATCGCGAATGGGTTTTGCGGCAAGGGATCGGTGGGTGCAATGCGCAGTTTGTTTTTAGCGGAGAACGCGTTTTCTCTCTAAATATGAGAGAGAGGTTTACGGGCGTTTAAGAGCGCGGGGTTATTGTGGTGCTGTGTTTTTGGAATGTGCTTTGGTTTGAATATTGCCGGGGCGAGTGTGAAATAATAAGCTCTTTGGGGAGCTTCCAATGATTCTTGTAATTGAATCTTTTATGAGGATCGGGCGTGCAGGTATTCCGAATGGCTGCTAGAGGTGAGTAAGTGCTTTTACGACGTAGGAACTGCTGTTTGGATTGATATATTATTGCAATTAGAGCTATTAATGCTTTGAGACTATATTTTTAATTGATCATTAAAATTTTTTATATTTATGAATTATTATCATATTATTTTGTCCGAATGGCTAATTAGATTCTACCTAATATTCAACCTCGAACCCACAGCATAAAAATATTATCAAACCAGACTCCCAAAAAAATCTTACTATTAACCCTAATTCCAGCCACACTCAAACCCTCCAAGCCTAATCTCAAAGCGACCCTCATTCTCAAGAATACCTCTCAAATCTCCAAAACGAGAGCCACCGAATCACACGAGCCGTAGTCACATGAGAGATTTACTACGACTATACTACAAAGCGTGCGTAATCGCGTAAAAAGGACCCGTAGAGCCGAGCTCTCGGCAATCGATTATTTGCCTGGCAATGCCGTGGCGCGTAACGTGCGTCTGTGCGTCGCGCTTGGAGAGCGGCCAGCTAAAGCGCGTACGCCAGAAGTGTAATCGTGCGGCCGAGATGAACGATATGATTTCTAGGAGTGCGAGGTGGGAAGCCAAATTTGGTTGATAGGCTTGGCTGCTGCTGGGGAATAGGTTAATTGAATAATTGATAAATGGAATTTTGAAAGAAAATTTTTTTTTAATTTTGAGCTTGTTTTCAAAATTTAGTTTATTTATGAAAATTACTCAAATTTATTAAAATGGCTTAATTTGAGGTTGCAAACAAAAATGAACCGAAAATTTCATAACTACCTGAGATAAACGAGTCATCCCAAATTACATCATAAGTGGACGCAGAAAATTGCGCATAAGTAATCCACTCAAACGTCACGTAACATCACCCACGTTACTCCCCGCGCAATTTCAACTCAACAACAGTAACATCTCCCGTGCGCCACCCACGATTACGCCGATAATTCGCCTGCGACCCTCTCCCCTTCCTCCGGCTTTAATCAACGATTCAAAGCTGTCCGGTCCACCCCCGTGATCCGGGATTACCTAATCTCCCTGCCTCAGCGTACAAGCAATTAAATTCCAAACTATACTTATTACACGGCGGCGCATGTGGCCCGAGGTCAGTTCCTTCGAGTCGGCAGGAGCTGGGGGATCGATAAGCGTAGGCAGCAGCAGCAGCCTCGCTGCAACCCAAATAATCTTTTGCGGGGCTGCGATTGTGTGTCTGCATTTTAGCGGGATGATTTGGTGAGGAGAGGGGGTTTTATAAGAGATGAGATTTTTTGTTGGGGGTAGTGGGTGGGATGGACGTGGAGTGATTGTTGGTTTATAATGTCTGGTATTGTCAAGGGAAATTGCTTTTCGCGATTGGTTATCGATAGTGAAGGGTAGTGAATTTTCTTATTAACTTTCTATTGCGTGCTTTTTAAGAATTGGATTAATTTTAAACTTATTTTGCATGCTTTTAAAAGGCTATTTTAATTTCTAATCTTAAACAAGGCTAAAATTAGAGACCATCGCGTCTAAAAATTAATTTGTTTTTCACGCCTCTGATCCGATATTCTAACTAAAAATTCAGACTTCTCAATTTTACTTAAGCCCATAATTAATCAAAAACCGAAAAAAAATAACTTTCTATTTTTCTTTCTCTTCTTCTCTCAATAATAATCACTTACAGCCCACTAAACCACCGAAAACACAATCCAGCAAACCGTCAGACCTCCACCTTCCCGCGCCTCGAAATCCGCTCTCCCCACGCCTCACCGCAACTTCCCCCAAAAAAAGCAAAAACAAAATCACGATAAACGAGCAAAAAAAAAGCTCCCCGCACGCAGACACCACAAAAGCTCGCTCTTGTCCAGTTAGCACCGGTTCTCACCGAGTCTCGGCGTGTTCTAACGCTCTGTATATATAACTTTTTGTTTGTCACGTCTATTTTAATTCCCCGCTTTCGCGTCGCTGTTTACGATGCCGCTTAGGAAAAATCCTGAGGCTCTTACCTTCTGCGATTGTCCGCGCTGTGAGTCCTGATGAGCGGACGACGTTATGATAACCATCGGCTTAACTTGCGATTGTCCCTTTATCTCTCTAACAATATGTCACTTTGCTATCGAACGCCGTGATAACAGTTCAAACAGTTTGCATGCCAAGTCACTTGAAAGCACGTATCGATTTTAACGATCGCACTGATCACTAGAGCTTTTTTTCAATTCAACACTTAATGCTGGGTTTTGTTGAGGTGCGCAAGCGCCTTACATTTTCGGTCTCGCGCCGCGGGCTCTGACTCGCGTCTGGAGGCGTCGCGACGCCCGGGCTGGCTTTTATACGGCCAGCCGGCGCCAAGCGTGGAGGCGCAAGCGCGAGAGAGTCGCTGTAGGGGGAGGCGAGGGGAATCAGAGAGAGAGAGAGAGTTGGATTATCTAAGGGGAGGTGGGCTGAGCTTGATAAAGAGACGTCGGGGTTTTCGCGATTGTGGAGTTAATGATTAGGGGGGTGTGATGTTTGTTTTGAGGTTTTTTAAGGGCGGCTGGGTTGGTTTGGTATTGATTGGTTTGTGGAGGTGTTGCTTTGGGTAGGTGGTTGAGAATTGAGGAAGGTTTTGTGAAGGGACTTGAAGTGATTGACGAAGGGTTCTTTAGAAGATGGGTGGATTATTTTTTTTTTATTAACTAAGTTTTATTTTAAGGGCATGTTTAATTTACTCAAGTTAATTAATTAATAATGTTATATGTAATCATCTTTATCTTTTATCAAATTAACATTATTGTAGCATCTTAAGGAAATGTTTAATATTCTTAAGTGAATGATCGTTTAGTTATAAGTGGATGCAGTTAATGAGCGAACATTCAATTCCTATATTTGGTGCAGATATGGATTTCAGGATTTCAAAGTTCAATTTTCATTTTCTCGAACATATTTCCACTTAATTGGAAAATCCATTTATGAGAATCTCGTTCTTCTTTATAAAGATTTATATCCGACTTTGCCTACTAATTTATCAAAGTGAAATTTTACTTCAACGTTCTTAAAATAGCACTTCACTTAACTGAAGTAATACTTTACTATTTTTAAATCAATATTCATTCATATACGTGTTATACACATTTGGAATAAAATATGTACTGTGTGTAAAAAAATCACAAAACAGAAATTTATTTAAAATAATATAGCTTACACAGAATTCGTTTATATTTGTTAATAGAGAATTCCAGAAAAATATATACCAAATGTAACCCATTTTTAAATTTGATTCAATTTCTACGAAAACTGAATAAAAAATATTACCAATTATTTAACTTTAACTTTAACTTTAATTTACTTACCAAGAAATAATCGTATCTTTCCTGGAACTGTGTATGTTCAGTCCAATTTACATCTTCGATCAGTTTTATATTAAATGAAATAATTTATACAATTTTATTCTTTCATTATCCTTTTAAAACGTACCCATGAAAACAATTTTTACAAAATAATATAATATAAATAACCCTTCTCTATATTCTAGGAAACTTCTTTTTAAAACAAACAATCAATCTTAAAAATAGAATCTGCAAAACTTATGAGACAAATTAAATAATACCTTTAACTGGCAAGACAACGTAGGATTTGTTTACGAAAGCTCGTTCTACTTGCATAGTATCTTTTAGTCACGTAAGCTCATAAGTCAATGTTTTCTTTTCAATTTGAAACTATTTCCGAGAGGATGAAACATTCAAAAACAATTCCTCAAATCACTTACCTATCCAACGTATTCACTGACACTGTACGTTCGTCTTTTCACTAATAGAAAATATTTGCTAAATCTAATTCTCATGATAATAGAAGAGCTATGAATAATACTTTGAAGAGTAAAGTAGAGTATCTCAAAGCTTTACATAGAATTTTCATTCCGGACAAAAACAATTTTTTTCAATATAACATTTATGTAATTTTATATTATTTCTCGAATTAATTGAATTTAATATTTATTCGTAAAAAAACTAAAGGGAAGTGTTTAAAAAAGATTCCACCTTTAATAGATGCATATATTGTCTTACACAATCCGGACTGCATCTACTGCAATCATGAATCTTCCAATTCACTCAATTAATTTAACTACCAATTTTTTTTACGTACCCAGTATTGCAATTTAACATAATTAATATACTAACTATAATATCTTTCAATAAATAATATGACATCGAAGAAAAAATATTATAAAACAAAAACTCATTTCCATTTTATCCCATAAAGCAATTATAAAACCACTACAAGTCATCAAGCACACCCACGACCCAATCTCGCACGCAAATCCAGCAGAGCCAACGCACTTAGCACCTCTGAGTCATTAAATCTGGACTCCCCCAACCCCAGCTCCAAAAAAAAATCTCCTCCTACACGAGCCTACGCTTGAATGAAAAAAATCGACGGGGCGCCGCGTCTATTTTCGCGCTCGCCATTTTTACCAATTTAAGGGCTCGCACGCGCGGGAAAACCGAAAAAAACGGAAGCCAGTCGATCACTCGGCGCGTGGCTGCAGAATAATTGTAATCTGCGCGTTAGCGCTGGGTTACCTAACCGCCCCACGGTGACTTGCGTGGGCGGCTCTCGCCTCCCCGTGGCTCTTTGTATATATACATACGGGCTACGTGGAAGCGAGCGCGGGAATCCGGCGAGTCGGAAAATCCGCGAGATCTTTTCGGCGAATGGCATTTGCATAAGGGGAGGGCCAGGGAACGAATGGAATTTTTGAATTTCGACGTTTCTCGGTTGGGAGTTCGGAGGAAGTTGGACGAGAAGGGGGTAGTTGATTTTCATTGTAGTTTTGGGATGGAAGCTGGATTGCGGTGAGGGGAAGGATGACGTTCGTGGGTCTAACTTTGGATTTTGAAGCGAGGGTATGGAGGAGTCGATAATAGAAGTTCAATAATTGATCGGGGGGTTTTGCTATTTTCGATTTTGAATTTTCGATTGTCTGCCGGTGTTGAAATGAATTTTTAATCGTTGGTATTGAGTAACG
>JAPYZB010000530.1:0-19959 GCA_030522745.1 Eupelmus kiefferi | reverse complement strand
TGTACATAGTAGATCTAATTGTTCAAGTGTTAAGTGATCACGTATTTTATGATAATATGTGTTTTTATTTTTGCCTTTTTTCCTAAAGATTGCATGCAAAAAAAGATTTTAAATTTCCGTAATTTACCTACAATTATGTGCGAATTCTATTACAATAAATTACTTGATAAACGTGGCTTAACTATTTGGTCATGATTGCTTTTACATGCAAAAAAATAAGTGTTTATATTTTAAAAGGTGTTTTGAGTGATTTGTTGATGCTACTTTCGAAAATTAACACACACAAAAAATACCATACCTTTCATCAAATTTGTCACAAAATTTTTCGCATATCGGTTTCATCACGAAAAATCCCAGAATTCGCAACTGCACAGAAATTATCGACGAAAGCTAACATTCTGATTATTGAAGCACCGTGTCAATTTACTTATGTAAAAAACGATAAGTTGGAGAATTTATGACATCTTTAAAAATAATATCTTTCTTAAAATATAGTAACCTTACTAAATGCGTTTTATTTTTAAAAACGATATACTTAATACAGAGAGTTAAACAAAAATGTCTGTTTTTAGAAAACGAAATTTTTAGTAAACTTGCGTAAGAAAAAATTACGAAATTAATAGGAATTACTCCCTCATGTTTATAAATGTATGCACCTAGAAGTATGAAAATTTACACATAAATTTATAATCTATATAAATTTTATTCATTTTTCAATTCTTTCACTTAAAAGTTCACAAAATTAAATAAAGAACAAAGTAAGACTCAGAATTTGTAATCAAACACATAAAAGCTTTGATAAACATAATATTTTTTATTTTCACTTATCAATACCAACTTCAAAAAATAAAATAAAATGTTTATTAAATAGGCACTAGTTTTACGTGGAATTAAAGTATTTCTTGCATTATTCTACGTAAACTTTGTGTGAAAAGTGTATTTTCAATCCGTACGTAAATAGAAACTCTTTTATGTACATACATGTGCTATAAAAATTATTTTTCTGAATGAGAACTTGAAATAATGATCATCAATTAAATTTTGCATCTTGGTTATGTTTTTAAAACAAATTTTAAAAAATAACAAACAAAAAGAATAAGGTATTGCATAAATTAAGCTTTTACTCCTGAAATTATATACATAGCGTTGCTATTTGGGGTTCGGAAAAATATTTTTCATGGCGCATAGGGGAGACCGAAGCTAGTTGACTATAGGGGTAAGTTGGCAAAATGCTTAATATCTTATTAGTTTAAAAATGTGTAATTACAACTTATACATATTGATGAACTTGCCAACTTACCCATGTAGCCAACCAGCCCCGGTCTCCCCTATATATACATATACTTTATTAATGTACATGTAAAGCATATATAAAGCATATTTTTTGCTTATATGATAATATTTTATAATGATTTGGAAATAAGTTTTAATTCGATAATAATTTATTATATTTAAAAAACCCTTGTAATCTTTGGAAAATTTTTATTTTTTTAGGTACACAAGACACATTTTTTGGAAAACAAATCGCAAAGACATAACACTAGATGACATATACGACCCATTGGAATGTGATGAATCGGAACATCTTGGGAATCGTCTTGAAAAGTAATTATAAGTTTTATTTATCTTATATGTAACTTTTGTAAGTTTTTTTAGCGTAGGCTTGTGTCTAAATTTGGTTAAACAAAGAATTTAATGCAATTTTTCAACCGTACAATTATAGCTATGACTTAAGTGATCTATTTGTATATCTAAAAATAATTTTTTACATGTAAATGGCTGACATGTGCGCCGATATAAGAGGGTGGTAAACTTTTGTTTTTATCTGCAATTACGATGTTGCATATTTTTAAAAACATTATTACATTAACGGTTAGCATTTTAAATGTAATAATATTTTCTTCATATTTTAAGGATTCTACAGCTTATTCACAGCATAAAATGTATGATGGTAAAACTTAAATAGTATGACATAAAGTTAATATTAATTTTTCAGTAAAAAACTGTTTGCTTTCCTATAAAATGTAGCCAACATTTTAATAGATCGAATTTTATAATATCAAGGGATTATTAATTAAAAATTTCGAAATTCAATATTTTGATTAATAAATAATTTGGCAATTGAAATATAAAATTTAAAAAACAATGACTTTCTATTCAAGGAGATCAGTTTGATTTAAATTCTTGAACAAGAAAAAATTTGAACAAAAAAATGTATGCTAAATCTCACTTCGTTCACGTTGTTTAAAAAAATAAGCTTCGATTCACTTTTTCTTAGTTCAGGTACAAATATAACTATGATGTTAAATATTACATTTTGACACTAAGACGAGAATAGTACATTTTGATACACTAAGAGAATCTTTCCATAATAATTACAGGGAATATCATAGTAAATCTAAGACGGGTCACAGTACCCTAAAAAATTATTGAAATTACAGTCAAAATTGTTGTGCGTAACGGTAAAAATTATAATAAATTGCTATAATTTTTACCATTATGCACGCACAACAATAATTCTTACCATGATTTCAATAACACATTTACCCTAATATCAATTCCCTGTAATTTATATGGAAAAATTATCTCCGTGTACTAAAAGTGCGAGAAAATGATTTTAATTTTGGAGGGTGTCTGAAAAGTTTACGCGAGGTTGAAATCACTTCCCTCTTCAGATATCTAACTGTATTTTTTGATACAACAGCCAAAAAGCGAGATTTAGCATACACTGTTTTGTTTGAGCGTGCGTCTCGTGTAGATCTTTACGCACGAATGAAGCGCGTGTAGAAAGCTTGCACGAGGTTAAAATCACTTTATCGCCCATGTAGTGTACATGATTTTTTTGCACAACGTGCGGTAAAGTTAATATAATGGACGTGTTTCCGACTGAACGAGTGGGAAAACGAACTTTCCGCACGCCGTGTGGAAAATCACTTTCCCGTACTAGTATTGAAATGTTTTGTAATGAATCTGTTAAAAAAAACAGAGTTGACATTTATTTCAAATACAAAAATGAACTGTCAAATTTTTGTAAACCTTACACTTATTCTTCAGTCAAATAAAATGGTGTTGGTAAATAAAATATTGATGGTTTATTAAATATTCATTCTTACTTTCTATATCACTTGTGTATAAACAATAACACCACAACTGTTTAACTTTATCTGTTAAATTATTTTTTAATTTACCAAATATTTTTCCATAATCAAATAACAAAATAGTAGTTGTCGATGCAAGTGCGAGGATGTAATTTTAACCCCGTGAGGGTGTTTGTGTACGAGCAAAACGGGAGTGAAAAGGTCACACGAGGTTGAAATCGAAGTACAGAATACCGAAAACTATTTTTTTGTAGAACGTGCGTAAAACTTGTTTTAAAACGCACAATTTCTTAGAGCATACGAAAAAATGAGCTTTACGTATGAAGGGTGAAGTGTTATATTCCAAATATGTAAGACAAATAAAGTAGACAAAAATTTTACTATGCAATTAAATAATGAATATATACTGAAAATCTGAATAATCAACTGAACACGCATATTGTCGATTTAAAAAGTGCTAATTAGTTGATAAGAATTCTTAGGTAAAAACGTAAATCGATTGTAATCGATAATGCGAATATCGTGTGAATTGCCATTTAAGATTCTGATTATTTTATGTAGTCATATGTAGATCCTGATTGTGCAACATTTACAATTATGATTGTAACTTTGTATAAAGCCAAGGTTTTTTTTAGTTCTGTATGAGAAACGTCGTTACTTTGTTCATCACAAGCATGAATTTGCTCTTGGCACGAGATCGTTTTTTTTCTTTTTTTTCAAGTTTATCCAACTAAATCAACATTTAGATAACATCGATGGTCATTATTACATGTTTCTTTTAAACAGTTAATTGTGCCGCGCGAGAGTTATTAAGTACTGAGGTATTCATAACTTTCGAATCTAACTAATTTTTTATTTATAACATTTATTAAAATTTTTCTTATTGTTTTGTTTATAATTTCTTATAAATTAGACGTTAATTATGTATATGTGTATGTGTACACAAATATGCCTGCGTGCAGATAGTATGTATTATACAACAATGTAATTACTCGGTATGTCAAGCCATCTTGTTATAATCTTTCCAAAATATTTTTTTAAAAACTACTGATCATTTTTTTAAATATTTCAATCCAATTTTCATCATATTAATGCATAAAAATTTTTTATAGCTTTAGTTCTGGAGATAGGTACTTCATCGATCTCTTAGCTAATTTAGCATACTCTTTAAAAGCTAAGAAGCAAATCCATGTGAACATTATTAAACATTATTCCTTACTGAAATTTCCTCCTTATAAGAGGTAAATGTTAATATTTATTCCTTATAAATTTTAAATTTTGGAAAATCAAAAAATATGCTTCGTATGAAAAGTAAATTTTGCTAAGGAGTAAAACATAAATTTATTTCGTAACGTTTAAAGAATTAATTTACGATAATTTAAGATTGAATTAAATGATTAGGTATCAGTATTAATACAAATTTTTTGTCTTATTTAATTTGCTTGAAGAATGTGTAATTTTTTACACGATAATTTATAAAAAATTTTGCTGCTTTACTGAATAAGCATGTATTAAAGTATTTATAGTCAAAATGTGCTACTTCTAGAAATGGATAAACGTGCGTATGTGTACGAATGGATGTATAAACCTGCATCTTTGAAATTACTTTATCGCTTTTAAGCTTCAATACTTAACCAACTTTTTTCTGTAAGGATGGTGGCTGAAAAATGATTTTTATGCTTTCTCAATGCGACCTTGTGTTATATTGATTACTCAATTTTTGGGATTCTCTTTTTTCACATATACATCAAACTCAATCACTTAAGCTACATGCAAAGAATTTTACGGGGAAATAGTAAGTTTTTGTTCAAAATTTCAGTTTAATTAATGCAAACTTATTCCAGTTATTGTAAAAGTAAGAGAAATCGATTTTTTTTAATTAGCTTTTTTTTTCTAAAAAACAAATCTTATTACCATAATTTTTTTCAAAATTTTCTTTATAATTAATCTATATCCGTCTTTTCAAAAAAAAAAAAAATAAATTCCGGACTACACATAATTATCTTGTGTTGCGTAAAAATATCTTTCTTATAAAAGGCCCTATTTGTAACACTATTCTTTGTAGTTTTACTGAATATTATTAAATTTTTTGCATATCGTAAGTGATTGAACCACCCCATTAAAAGATATTTGATATTGAATATTTTTAAGAGATTTTTTATTGTTGGTACTTAGAAAATGGATATATTAAATTTGAGTGGAGGAAAGTGCCAATGTATAAGCATTTTTATTTTTTAAACAACATGCGCAAAAAATACAACCCTATTTCACAATAACGAGAAAATAATCCTAGAACAACTGCAATTCCAGAGAATGGAATCGCGAGCTGGAGAAGCGCAGGCAGCTGGAGTACGTGCTCAACAACGAGGGCAAAAAGATCCTGCCGAAGCACGCCAAGCCCAGCCTTTTCAAGGCCCTTCTCCGTCAGTTCTTCTGGCAGAACTTCATCCTGGGCCTGCTCCAACTTTTCAACTTCTGGGTCTTCGTCGTCTGCCAGCCGATCTTCCAAGGCTGGGTCATCGAATACTTCAAGGTCGGCGAGGAGGTCACGATCGAGTCGCGCAACAAGGCACTCATCAATGCTACGTTAATGATCCTGATGAAGCTGGGCAACGTCACGCTCATGCATCACGGGTTCAAGCAGGCCTGGCTCGTGGGCATGCGGGCGCGAATCGCCTGCTGTAGCTTGATTTATAGAAAGGTAAGAAGGATTTATGTTGTGTTTTAGTGAGATTGTTAAGGAGGATGCTGAAATAAAATTTTGCTAAGTGAGATGAAATTTAAAAAAGGTAGAACATTTTTTCGTTAAATATTGAAAGAATTTAATTTTATTAAAAGTCGCGAAGTGGGATTCAAATGTATGATATTAATTCTCAATTCCAATAAGTTTAGAGTGTACCACTGATAATTCATTTTGATTCCTTTGTAGCAAAAAAGTCGCCTTCGATAGTCTAATAAGTTTAAAAATAGCTCAATTTTTTTTATTCATATTTCGAAATCTGGCAAAAATATTATTTTAATTAATTCTAATATTTCCAACCAGGATCTAAAGTTAAACGTAGGGAAAAAACATTCAGTGATCAGTCGAAAATCAGGTTTTATTTTCATACTTAATGACGCAGAAAAAAGTTTCTAATATTATTCTTTGCGTAGACATGATTGGTAATAACATTTGGCTACCATATTTCACGATATTTTCCGCTATCAACTCGCAAGACATTTTAGTCATGCATCGTTACCACATACACCTGTACGTCAAACAGAAATCAGTGTAGCGATAGTATCTTTATTCACAGACGGTATAAGCTAACATGTGTAGACAGTGTGGATATAAACGTGCGACTCAAATATAAAATTTGAATATCGGGAAACATAATAATTAAGTCATTCAACTTCACACGTGGAACTATATTTGTTGGCTATATCTATTTGAATACACGTGTCCGATGCTCTTTGTCCTTCATTGAATATCAACTACTTTTCCGATTTTCAGTAGGAAAATTTTCTTAACAGCATCAGCAAAGTGATGATTAAGGAAAATTCATTGATTTTCATTTTTTGTATATTCTTCAATAAAAATATCAATATTAATCGTATATTTACCTATAAAATAAAAACTTTTCAAGTATCTAGTAAAGACATGGGTTAATCAGTTTTATTCATACATTAATGCGATTAAATATTCTAATGTGTACACAATGACATTTTGAAAAATTATTTGTTTACATCGTTTTTATAACTGTACTTATATAACTTACAATCAATTCTAACTTATTTAAAGTTTTTATTTGCAGAAAGTTTCTAAGTTTACTTCAGCTCCGTTGATATTTATTTTTATATTTAGATTTAGAAGTTAAACGATTATTAAGCTAAAAAAAATAAATATATATTTGCACTACTATAACAATACACAATACACCCTTTTGTTTCATCACGTATACATGTCAATACCACGCATACAATCTGTGATTCATTGAACATAACTTTACTTTCAAGAAGCGCATTTCTATGAAAAGTCTTAAATGAGTAAACATAAGTATGCACTCATTCAATTGATTATAACTCTCAAAAAGTTAATATAATGATTATACAATAGAAAATATGTTAATACTTTATTTAAAATTTCTTAATTGTTATGTCCTCAGTTTAAGGTTGATGTTATTTACTAATGGGTGTATTTATTACCATTTTGAATAAAAGCGATAACAATTGTTTAACTTTTTTTATACAAAATTGTTGGCAAAGTTTGATTCAATTTTAAGGAAGTAATCATTTTCATTATAGGACATTGTGTAAGTGTATCAAAGTTATAGAGTATTCTTTCAACAACTTCAATATTTAAAGTACAAAAAGCATTAAAATTCTACCAAAAATCATGAATCGAAAAAAATTGTGTATATAGATTAGCAAAACCAAGGTGATTATTCGTACAAGTCATTCGGCGTATCCCATATAGTACTCCATTGTATTCCTTATACGTTTTACGTGAAGCTGCAGAATGACATGGGCAATATTTGGAGGTCATTTACCGAGCCTATAGTGTTGCAATCATATAATACGCGTACCGCGGAAGAACGAGCATGAATAGAAAGAGACATACAAAAAAAGTCGATGAACTAAAACGTGCATACATTCACATACTTCCAGACGAGTAAAAGATTGATGACGACATTGACAAAAAAGATCTACATTGACCCACTCCATCATGCACGCACATAAATGCTCGTTATTCACGCTTTTTTGATCGTCTGGAAATTGGCAAAACGCCCGAGGCGGATTCGACACTTGTTATGAAGGTTACGATCGTTTGATTTGACCTTCGCTTTAAGATCTTATATGTTTGTATGTACGTCGAGATCATTAGGAATTGAAAGGAATTTGAATTTCCTCCGGATAGTTTAGTTTTAATGTATGAAAATTATTATTCCTGTTTACCACGCGTAGGATCAATCGTTTGTACATCTTTTTCATTGTATCTTTCTTCTGATATTTAAATTTCGAATAAGATTAAACGGCATACACCATGTTCAATGAAAAATTAAAAGTAAAATGAAAACAAATAATGGATAATATGATAATATAATAATAATTAATAATTTTTATAATATGATTATTATTGATATTAATTATTATGATTCATAAAAAATAAAAATTAATATTAAAAAGAGACTTTTTTATAATAAGATTTTATGTAGGTATTTATGTAATGATTTTATTTATTTAAAAAATAAAAATATTTATTTGAAAATATTATTCCCAATAGGTTTACTGTTGTGTTTGCGTTGCACAATTTGTTAATGGATTCGTCACATTCAACAGTTGACCCTCCTTACAGATAATTTGCTTTATCTCTAAAGTTTATTTTTTGAAGGTTGCATTTAAAATAAGTAGTACACCTTTGTAGTTATTGATACTTTATTTGCGCAATATATTTATGAATCATCTATTTTACAATGTCAATTGCAATAATTAAATTAACAAATAAAAATAAAAATGTAGATTCTTGGTACAAAAAAAATTGTTTTCTTAACAAAATACTAATTCTTTATTTATATAGAAGGTTTATACATAATTAGTGACCCATAATAGCAAAAATCAACAGGACTTACTTGGGACCATTAAAAAATCATAAACATTTATTGTACCATTTCTATCACCACATAAAAGAAAGCAATTTGAATGTTATTACAGACATTCAAAAAATGTTATTTTTTAATCATATTTTGGCAGATCAATTTCTGCTATTAATTTTGGTTAAAATAGAAATTTTTATAAATTTTTTAAATAAATTATATAAGATGTATTGTTACTTGATTTGTTTTCAAATCACATTTTCGTGATCACATTCAGATAATTTTAATAATTGAAAATTTAAAAGCTTTTTAGTAAAAACAAAACTAAATAATAAAGTACAAGAATTTGTTCAAAATTCTTCTATAAAATATTTTCTTAATCTTAGATTTTATAAAAAATGATTTACGTACAAGATTTTTTTAAATAATTATATTATTAAACAAATTACAACGAAAATGTTTGATGATTTTTATGATGATTTAAACTAATATCCTCTTCTATCTAGCTATACTGAGAAAAAAATTGAATTGAATTAACAAACATTTTATTCATTTAAAAAATCCGCTAATCATTTGATAATATAATCTTAATTCAACTGCCCTTCTATTGGAACAAAAATATGATTGAAACAGTACACGTGTGATTGAATTAACAACACGCGATTGAAACAACAGTTTGTTATTATTAAAAACTTAATAAAATAATATTTTGTGCGTAAGGATATGAAAAGAATCAATATTATTATATGACATAAACAGTCTTTACCTATTTTTTCTCTATTGGTGTATTTATTTATAGAATTTCATATAGATTATGAAAGTAAATATTTCTTTATAAAATAATAACGTGTATTTTATTATTGTTGACTATATTCATAATATCTAGTTGGCTAAAATGTGCGTTTTTTATATTTTCTTTATTTACGTTAAAAACTCCAATTACAGTTACGTTAATTAAATAATATTTAAAAATATAAAATCCGGAAGTTTTAAAAAATATTATATATAAAATCAAATAGTATAAGAAAAAAAAGAACAAAATACAAAATGAAATTGTCAGAAACATTCTGGGAGAGTATGAAATTAGGAAATTATGATTATATCGTAAATTCAAGCATTCTAATGAAAAGTTTATCTAAATTTAAAGATTGTTATCAATAATATTTAATGATAATTCTGTAAAACGTTATGAGTGAAAATTATTAGGATAAAAATGCTAGCTGCACATATTAGAGAATGATTGCCGCCCTTGCTTTTCACTCGGATAGCAATTTACGTGTGCTCCGGACTGACTAATACTCTTTAACTCCCGAGATACGTAATATACTTTTTAAATATTTCAATATATAATTATTTAAACAAATAATTTATTATGTTTAATCAAACAATTAACTTCAATTTGCAAATGTTTTTTTATTTATAAGGGTACATACATACCGTAGCTCATAAAAAAGACTAATACGTTTAAAAAAGACTAATAAAGGTTTAAATACGTTAAATTTTCGACAAAGACAAGGTTTTACAATGCACCATTTCTTACAGCAGCTTTTAAAATTTAATACTTTTTATTAGATACTTTTGGAATATTGTAATTTTCGCTTCGATGGGTACCTATTAGTTCATATATTAATCTTAATAAGTTATATAATTTCAAAAAATATTCGCAATTCTTAAATTTTATAAAATAGTTTTCAGTTCAATTTTTCGCATCTAGAAAAAGTATAAAATAATATCATTAATAAAGATTTTATCTACATCTATTGATAGTATTAGCATGTTTGTAAGATGTTAATTTTGTTTATTTATTATTATTATTTTTTTTTGTAAATACAATAATAAATATCGGTTTTATTATGTTTTATAGAGTCTGCGGCTAAACAAATCAGTATTGGATAAAACTGCAGCTGGACAAGTTGTTAATTTAATGAGCAACGATGTGAGCCGCTTTGACAATTTATTTCCATTTATAAATTTTGTTTGGATAACACCAATTCAAGTGAGTATACATATTACTGTTAAGATACAATAAAAATAAATCTTTAGGTAAAATATTTATATTTGCATTAAAACTGTAAACATAATATGATCTCTAATAAGAGATCAATAAAAATTATTTAACAGTGATTATAACTCCGGTAGAGATCTGAATATCTGAAAATGTTCATTAGTATGTTAAATATTCAAGAAAAATGACTTGTATTTTGTTAAATGAAAGTTATTTTTTGATCATTTTCAATATTTTTTGACTTAAAAACCAAATCCATAATAAAATTACATTTACTTTATGGTTGATAGTAGAAAGCTCTAATTCAAAATTACGTACTTGTAATGCTTGCAAATTGAAGATTCTGGTGCATTGACTGTTTATAAACTACTACTATTCAAAATTAGAAGAGCAAGAGCAGGAAGAATCTGTAACTCTATAAGCTTAATAAATTTGAAAATGGCTTATAATAGACTAGTATCTACACGTTGACATTTCTATTTATTTCTTGCGCCGCAAAATCGATAAAAGAGTTTTATTTTAGAAAAGATCTTTATTTTCAAGTCATTTTTGTGTAAACACTCTATTACCTAGTCAAGAAATGATTATAATTTTCATTAAAGAATCATTCTCAATGATAAATGAAATTCAAACTATTATTAAACTAATATTAAAAATATAATAAGCAACAAGGGAATAAAGTCGAAGATTTCTGCTCAATAAAAGAGAGCGCCGTAACTACCGAAGGGCAAAATTGATTTTATTCATATGATGCATATAGTTCTTTATTCTCAACTCAACTTTAGCCCATTCATTTATTTTATAATCATTTTACTATTTTCAATAGTATTAGAGACAACAGCAATTGAAGCTTATCAGGCCCGTAGCACGCGAAAGTTAGACTTCAGTTAGAATAGATATGTTCGATTGCATCTCGAATACTATCAAGAACAGGAAAATGTAGGATAAAAATGTATTGAAAATAGATGTTATCGTTAGTAGATGTGTAATAGATAGAAACTTGAGATGGCAACGACCTATATTCTTAGCTACTAGACTACTTTTTGTTTCCATTATAGTGAAATTTATAGGTTGAGAACTTCTCGTGATTACGTTTATTTTACATTGCTATATATAGTTCAATTTTTGACAAATTAAACAAAAATTTGTTCGTTATAGAAATTTTATTTCTAAATTTTATTTGTGTATAGTTTTATCATGAATTCATAATTTCAATTATCAAAAATTACGTAAGAAGCATTAAATATTATTATGCTTCTTGCTTTTCAAGACAATGAAGTGGTTATTACAGATGAGTTGAGAATAATAGAACTCTATAGCGTAAAGTGTAGATTTTCCACACTAGTGTGGAGTTTGCACTATTTCTAATAATTGAAGTCGAGAACTGCAATCTGAAGGCATACAGTTCCGTAAACTTATAGTACATATACTTTTTGTCACAATATGCATGATTTTTACTTTTTTTTGACCTCAAAAGCAGCCGCAAAGAGAAAATTTTGATACACTCAATATAATTAACATAATTTAATGAGATGATTTTTTTAGCTGTCACTGTAACGACATTCATCAAACTTGGTATAAAATGTTTCTTTGCTGCGTAGGTTGAGATACCTCGCATAATGTTTCTAGACTTTTGCCATGTTTATCGCACTTGCTAGTATTTCATAATCTGAGTCTCCTAGTTACTATTGTTTTTAGTATAGTACATGGATTTGCCAGACTTTCTGGAAAAAACCTGGAAATATAGTGCAAGGTGTTCGGTCTTTTGGCTACGTCATTCCATTAAATCAAATGTAAACGAACCGAATGTGTATTTAATCATTAGCATACTTATATGTCCACCTACGTATATCTGCTAAAGGGAACCAAGATCATTTTGAAAAAGTATTTTTTAACGAACAAAGGACTATATTGTTGAAATTTATACATTAGACTTAGTTATCCTTCGGATTCTGCAGTGTCCAAACACTATTTATGTAAATATGTATCCTGATCTTTCGTATTAAATGTTAGTTAGCTGCCTTACTGCATTTTCTCAAGAACGTGTAAAATGATGCTTCATCTCCTTTGGTTCTGAACCCTTATATATTCTCAGATGATCTTTTTGGATTAAAAAAATATTAAAATATATACATGCTTGACAAAAAACATGGGCGAATTTTCCTTTATATCATGTCCTCGTGTAGTTGCAGTACCTTTTTTGGCTGACAATATGTGCATTCGCATTTGGCTCGTGCTTGCTCTATAGTGCAAATTCTACACTTAAGTGGAAAAGATCCACCTTACACCCTTAATGCATAATACACTATCAAAATAATACATATTTAATATGATTTCAAAGAGTTTGTTATTATTACTTTATTTTAATATAATCTAAATACATTCAATTTTTACATAGGTTTTGATAATACTGTACGTCATGTGGGATAGTATTGGAGTCATTCTTCTTCTAGGAATAGGCATATTGATGATCATAGCCGTTCCGCTTCAGTCGATTGTAATTTACACTAGTAAAAAATTACGTTCGAAAATAGCTGTACTCACGGATAAGAGAGTTCAATTAATGAGTGAACTTGTCTCAGGAATACAGGTATTGCTACACTTACTAGCTTAAAAAATTCTAGATTGTAATATGTTTAAAGTCATCGTGAATTCTTATCTTTTTTCGATAGATAATATGAGTTTTATTTTACATTTTTTTTAAACATAAAAATTTGAAACTCATAGAAAATGTTAATGTTGATAAAAAGATGTTCCAAATATTATACAGATAAAGATAAAAACAAAAAATCCCAAAACATTCACGGTCATAAAATAAATTCTGCAAGAATCTTCCGAATCCTGCGTTAAAAATGTTCAACATTTCTTATTCATCTAAAAGGTAATAAAGATGTACGCGTGGGAAAAGCCGTTCGAAAAAATAGTAAACAGCACCAGGCTCTCCGAGATGAAAAAGATCACTGCGACATCGCACGTTCGCAGCATATTTTTCAGCTCAATGGTCTACTGCGAGCGCACAACTGTCTTCGCCACCCTCGTGCTCTTCGTATTCATGGGCAACAAGCTCAGCGCCGATATCAGCTTCGTCCTCGCCACTTACTTCAACATCCTTCAGCTGTCAATTATCTATATGATGCCGAGCGGCCTCATCGCCCTTGGTGAGACCATAGTGTCCATCAAACGGATTCAGGTATGCCTAATTATGATTTTTTGCTTTGAAGATGATTTTGGTAGGTCATTGGGAAGTTGATGGGTTTATGAATTTAAATCATTAGTTTTCGTATGATTGATGCAGTGTTATGTGTTCAATTTGGAGAATATATTAAGTTAGTTAGAATTTTTTCAAATTTAGGTAAAAGTTAGTTTTTCGTTTACGATAAAAAAACGTAATTTTTAAGTTGCTTGCATATCTAATGCAATCATTAGTAAAATTAGTAATTGTATATACCAGAACATTATTTTATTAAAAAAATAATTTCTTTGTTTACAAGAATAATAAAATTATTAATAGTCTATAAAATACATATATGATATATTAGTAAGAAAACAAAAAAGTATTTTTTTTACATATTAATCTTTTAATAGTGACATATTTTCTCAGGAATTTTTGCTCCTAGATGAAATAGTTACGTCTAAAAGAGAAAATCCGAAACTAGAAACGTTAACGCCAAAAGAACTTATTCCTCAGAAGAAAACCAAAGTCATAAAGCATTCTGATGACGATTATACATTCGCTCCAGTAGAGGTAACATATCAACAACTTATCTATTATTAACTTCATCAAAACATAGAAAAAAATTTAAGTGAAAACTACTATTGCCAGTATTGAAAAGAATTCAGCAAATATACTGAATAAGTAAAAACGTTTAAAAAAATGTATTAAAAAAAATTCAAAATTGATAAAATGCAATAACAAAATTTTGATTGAGCAAACGGTTTTTGAGATTGATTCCCAAAAGTATAATTAATTATTCTTATTGTACATTAATATTATATTTGCTTATTTTTCTCATCGGTTTGTAATTTTTTCTTTTCGTTAAAATTAAACAATATGTAGAATGAAGTGAGTAACTTCTTCTCCAATCAACTAAACGATACTACCAACCGGAACGAATAAAATCTATTTCTTCTCGTAGATAAACTTGCAACGTGTCTCAGCAAACTGGGTCTCAGGCCAGCTGCCTCCGACACTCAATGAGCTGACCTTCAAGATCGAGGCCGGCAGTCTGTGCGCCCTGGCCGGCATAGTCGGCTCTGGGAAATCAGCAGTCCTGAATTTATTGTTACGCGAGCTTCAGCTGGGTGCCGGTACAGTCACTCTCAGGCAAAAGCTCAATCAAGAGTTTAGAGAGGCTATGCAACCGGGCTTTCACGTTGACAATCCAAATTTGAGGATCTCGTACGCTAGTCAGGATGCCTGGCTATTTTCCGGCACCGTCAGAGAAAACATACTTTTTGGTCAGGATTTTGATCCTGTCAGGTACAACGAGGTGAGATGAGTTTTTAGAGATTATTTTTTTTATGCTTTATAGTAAAGTTTTAATTTTTTATTTGTTCGGAGTTGAATTGGCTATACTAATTTCAGGGTGGGTCACTTTTTTTGTCTTTTTTTGTAATCACATTCAAGATATTTATGATAAGAGCATATATAAAGTTATAAAGGAATGATTAAACTAATAAATTTATCGGAAGATACTACATAAATAACAGATAAAATCAATACCCTTGGAAACGCTGTAAATTTTCGATTAGAGTTTAAGTTATCATTGAAACACAATTGTTTTTTTAATGCACTTTGTCATAATTAGTTTTAAAACTCTATTCGAATATTCAATGGATTGAAAATTGAAAATGTATGGTAATTAGTCGTTTCGATCAGTGCGGAGTTATAGTATAAAATGAAAATGATAAAGGATATGACGATATACAATGGGTAGAGCATAATTTATTTGTTCTTAAAGTAGAGTATGCAATTTTGCCTCATAAATAATACGTTTAATACGTAAGGAAAACGATAAGGATCTAAGGCTTTTTAGCGTTTGATTTAAGTTTAGCATGCCTATATTTACATTACAATAGACATTCGTGATCTCATAAATCTTCGGAAATAAAAAGATTGAGAGCAAAAATGATAGGTTCCTTTTTTAGCACTAACGCTATTCAATTGTCTAAATGTTATATTATTGGTATTATTCCATGCACCTTCTGAAGATACAATCTCTGCATCATTACATAGAGCAAAAAATTTTAGTTAAAAAAAGAACGCTGAGAAAAATGAGATTAATTAACGGAGTTTTGCATGAATCGATTGTCTTACCATATCGCGCCTAGATCTACTTAAATATCGTTCAAACAGACTAAATCTTGATAACATTTTTTAATCATAATTGCTGTCACTTATAGAGGCCAATTTTTTCTTTATTTTTCAAGCGATTGTTTAAGTTTCATTTGTCATCTTCAGAAATCAACTTCGAGTCCTTCGCATTACGTGGGTAAATTCAATATCATGAAAAAATGTATATATACAGAGCTATAGCTTTTGCCCATCAGAAGAAAATTGTTCTCGTTAAAAAAAATATCAAAGATACATATTACAGAAATTTATGAACATTTAAAATTTTCAGAAAGCTGTTTATACGTTTCATCGATCTATCTTTAATTAAACCTATAAAAATTAAATAAAATCCACATTTGCATATCCCCGCAGGTAACGGAAGTCTGCGCGCTGCGTCGCGACTTTGAGCAGCTGTCAAAGGGCGATCAGACGGTCGTCGGCGAGCGAGGCGCCTCGCTTTCTGGCGGTCAACGCGCCCGCATCAACCTCGCCAGGGCAGTTTATCGCCGAGCCGATCTGTACCTCCTAGACGATCCACTAAGTGCAGTCGACCCTAGGGTGGCCCGACATCTCTTCGACCGCTGCATAAGCGAGTACCTGCGTGGCAAAACCCGCATCCTGGTAACTCACCAGCTTCAGTTCCTCAGGCAAGCCGACTCCATCGTCTTCCTCGAGAGAGTGAGTATTTAATGCTTGTGACGTCTTGGACACGGCCGAGTTTGTAACGTTAGATGCGCGTGCGGTTAACGAGGAAAAATCGATGACGAAATTATACATGTAGGTAGGCGACTGCCCGGCCTGCGATTTATCGGGCTTAGCGGGAATCACGCGAACCTATTAAGAGTCGTTGAGTCGGTTGCTTAATTTATCAATGCATCCTTATGAGTTGAGGTAATTATCTGACGACCGAGTTTAGTAGTTTTGAGAAACTAATGGGCGTTTTTGTCCTGGTTCAATTTAAATGCGGATATTCATTATTATTCAAAATTATTTTTTTTATTGGTGCATGTATTTTTCTGTAATGAAAAGTGGTCAATTACACAGTGTAAATTACGAACAATATTAATGGTAACTCTTTTCTTACTCGGATTATTAGATTATTAACATGAAATCTTTTCGAAAAACGTTCGTTTACTTACACGAATAAAAACGCTTTAAAAACTTTGCATTATGTAAATAGTTCAAAAATTTTGAGGTCAACAATTCTTCCATAAATCCCCGTAATCGAAGCCAGCGGATTGAAAAACGACGCGAGCTCGCCCATAAATCTCCCCGACTCTTTCGCACACGCACCGCGGCCGTTTCTCCCACAAGCGACAGATAAAGTTGTCGCAACGCAGCGCTATTATTCCATCTCGATTCCGGCGCTACACAATCCGCTTAGCGCATCTTTTTATCCTCTGGCGTCAACAATAAAACGGCAAAATCTGCAATGCAAATGCGCGTTTCCTCGTCTTCGCGGCTTTTCCTCTGACTACATCCTCTCCGCGTCTGTGACGCGTTTTCCACGCAGGGAAGCGTCAGGTACCAGGGCTCCTACGACAACATCACCAATCTCGATCCCAGGGTCATGGATCTGATGGGCAAGCTGAAGCAGGAGGAGAAGGAGGAGGCCAAAAAGGATGACGCCGCTGAGACTGCGAGCGTTCGCAGCGATACTGTATCTGTCAAGTCACTCGACGTGAGTATATTGTATATTTTATCACCTGCGTAATGAGGCGAAAGGTTTTCCCGCTTGTGTTTGACGTGGGTTTCATATTTTCGCGGAGAATTCGTGATGCAGGTGAGCGAGTGGTGGGAATATGGGATGGCTTTGAGGATCGGTTCTTTATCGAAAGGTGGGATCTTGAATTTAAAGCAAATATTGTGAAGTCCTGGAGATTCTCATTTGTAGGAGGATCTCATTTGTTTGACGCGATGCGTGAATAGTTATGAATATTCAAGCCTGATGCGGCTGCGAGATAGGATATGGCAGTCGGAGGCCGATCGATTGGAGATATCGGTATTGTTATTTATCATTAATGGGCTTTACAGAGATTCATTTTTTTGTCGTGAATAGTCTGCGAGTGATGTTGTGTCGTAAGGGAATAATTCTATTTTGAAATGTTTTTTGTAAGCGAAAAACTCGGCGAAAAATGTAGCCTAGTTAAGGTATGATCGAAACTGATTTGGGCTAGCAATATCGGTCAGTAAAGCAGATTCTTCACTTTTTAATGTTATGACCGATGTATCAAAATGTTCTCACATATATTACTACAAGCTTATCGTTTAATAATCAACATGTGCATTAACACCTTAGCTTCTTCAAAAAATACAAAAATAGACATTCGTGGGAAAAGACATAAAGTTTCTTGAAACATTGAACTCGAATCTAAGTATCTAAGTATCTAATTATGCTAATTAACGTATTACACATTTAAAGTGCAAGAAATTTTTTTTGCTAGATTAAGCTGTAATGCAACTTCTTTTATCAAGGATAATCAAACATGATTCTGTCATACGTATTAGTTAACTGCTTCTGTGGGAATGATTCATTTAATGAAATGTTGATATTTTATGATATAATCGTGGTACCTATATCTGAAAAATTCATGATTCAACTTGTGATACAGTTTTCAATAAAACAATCATCATCATCAGAAATGCATTATAACTATGGATTGTTTCAAAAAGTAAATTAGATAAAAAAATTATTTCGTATTTTACGGTTTTATTATTTTTTATTATAAATATTTTTTTATTTTTACTTCAAATTCTATAGCTATTTTGAACAAAAATAAAGTAAAAGTACTAAGATTATTAAAAAGTATTAGTAAACTTTGAAAAACGAAATTAAAAAGTGGGACAAGAGTAGTAAAAGTAGTAAAAGATGAAATAAATTTAAAAATAAAAACATGAGGCTTTATACAAAATAGATAACAATCAATCATTCTGCAAAAGGTCCTATATATCATCATCCTATTTTACCGATCCACTATGCTTCATTCACTTGACCAGGTCTCCGAGGGCGAGGCCGAATCGGCTTCCCAGCCGACGGATGACGGCGACGACGAGCAGCGCGTTTACAGCAACGTCGCCCTATTTCGCAAGTACTTCAGGGCTGGTAGCTCTTGGTTCCTGCTGGGCTTCTACGCGCTTATTCTAGTAGCTACTCAGCTGGCCACTAGCGGTACCGACTTTTGGCTTAGCTACTGGACCAACATTGAGGAAATTAGGACACGAGATGAAGCCAAAAGCAGAGAGATCATCGAAAAGTATGATCCTCTGGCGAACGCTTCAGGTTTGTAGTAAAGAGATGTTAAGATTTTGATAAAACATATATAGAAATGTAAATGGATAAATTATAACAATATATATAGAGAAGGGATTGAAGCTTTTATCTTAAATGCTATTTTATGTAAAATTAAAAATTATTTCGCATTTTAATAGTTTAACAACGTACAAGCAATGCTAACCAGATAATTTAACACTATTAAATATATTTGTTATTAGTTTTTAGAATTGACAGGTGCATCACTTAAAAAATAATTGCCGTGTTTACATTTTATTGAAAAATAAAAAAAATGTTTTTGCTAAGTAGATTAGAGTCAACTTTGATAAGACCTAAATAATTTTTTTTTGTTTTGGAATTTACAAGCAGCATTTTAATTTTACAAAATACTTACGATAGAAAATATTCTATCTTCTATTTTATTAAAAATCTCTTTAATATCTTTGAATAACGATAAAAATTTATTAAAAGTTGGGAGAAAAAAATCTTTATTCATTTTAAACTTCCTTCAAGTATCGGTTCAAGTTTAAAAGTCTTATTACGCATATACAAAAAAAGCGTTCTTATTTAGGGGTCAATTTTAGGCAATGTCATTCTTAAGGATTAAAATTCGCTTTACCTGTTGCTACATAAAATTATATTTTTTCCTTAGGAAACATTATTTTATCTAAACTTGA
>JAPYZB010000529.1:0-20840 GCA_030522745.1 Eupelmus kiefferi | reverse complement strand
CTGCAGCAAAATAAAATATCATTATCTGTTTGTGTTTTAAGAGTTGGCCAGATTACCTATCAACGCAGCTACCTATCAGTCAACTTTATCTTGATAATATATTAGTAATATTATGCAATCAATAAATTCAAATGCTACCGTATTCTATATTTTGTGCTATTTCATTACTTTTTTCCACATGTATGGAAATACTTTTATCAATAATTAATAATTGTATATATAATTTAATAATTATTTAATTAGGCCATCTCTTTTTGATATTCAAAAAGATACAATTTGTGCAATATTGTTCAATCTATTATCTTTAAAGTACTTATTTGTTCATTTCTGAGATTTTGAAGGCGCGCGTGTTTACTTAACAGGTTTTCCTATTAAAGTAATAAACGAAGAATTTTTCAAACACACACATAGGTATTTCTCCATTCGAGCGAGTTATTTATAAATACCAAACTCATCAACTCTTATCAGGATCTCAGGGGAATATCGGCTCGCTCCCCACTCACGCAAAAACAATGCACTCGCTAAATAAAACTACAAGCGCGAAAAGATAGAGAACGCCAACTCTTTCGCTCGACGACGCAACTACTGCATTTTCCTAAATTGTAATGAGTAGCTTTTGAGCGTGACTAAGCACCTAGCAGAGAGCAATTAGTAGCAACCTTCGCGCCTCGTGGACTTGTAACTTACACTAGCCTATACACACGGCAATAGCAGAAGGACGCGCATTTGCATAAGTACAATTATATACAGCCTTTGCCCGCAGAGAGAGACACTAATCGATCTATAGTTAGAGAAAAAGTAATAAAACGAAGGGCTGTTAATTTTTCGCATGTCATTCTCTTGACGATGATGAGTCGCCGCTTTAGCGCGCCTACAGTAAATATACGGTACTCAAAGCGAAGCCAGTAGTACAATAGCGACCGTTCGGCAAGAGATAAGCAGCAGCGCGAGCGGCTCTCTTATGCAAGTTCCCGTACACTTTGCAATCGCGCTGCCCGATAAATACCTATACGAATAAAAAAAGCGCGCGCGCGTACTTGATCGGCGAGGGGGCGAGAAGCGAGCCGCGTGTTTGCCGCAAAATTTGCTCAACAGTTTTCTCCGTGTAGGTATATATATTTATACGATAGATAGCTATATATACAGAAGCGGTTACGCACACAGAGAGAGATAACGGCAATAGAACGAGTGAATCAAAGCGCGTATTCGCGTCTCGCTCTCGGCGGCCCCTACTCCCGCGCGGGTGCGGGCGCGTGTGAATTCCTCGCTCTCTCTTTCTAGCTCCCTCTCTCCGCCGAGAGCGAGTATAGCAGCGCCTCACTCTTTTTTTTTCAATATATACCTATAGAAACGCCGCCAGGCTAGCCGCATCAGTCGTATATAAGCTCGGCCCGAGCTCTCGTCAGTTTCGCTTGCCGCTCTCTCCGCCTCGTCTTTGTGTGCGCGCGCGCGTGCGGTCACTAGCTGTGTGTGCTGCGCGCTGATGAGGCCGTCGACGGGCGCCAGTATCGCCAGACCTGCGCGCTTATATATACCTACATAATAAGTGTGTGCTCCGCGAGTGTGTCAGTGAGTGTTATATATCGCACAAGTGCGCGCGCGTGAAAAAGCTCTCTAGCGCGCCAGAGGGAGGAGAGGAAAAAATCAGAAGAGAGAGAGAGAGAGAGAGAGCGTGTCGATTTTCATCTCTAGTCCGCAGTCTCTCCGCGGCGGTGTCCCTCTCAGTGGCCTCTCTGCAGCCGCTCTCTCTAGCCAGCGGTGCCGACCTACAGAGAGACAGAGACACGGACGAGAAAGAGAGGACACGGAGAAAAGATCGCGGCCAGCAGCGAGTCTCTGCTGAAGAGAGAAGGAAAGAGAGAGAGTCTTGGATTAGCGTAACGACGGCACTAGGGGGTAGATGCGCAGAGTGATAAATGTGGCAAGATGGAGAATCGCACGATGGACCAATTTTGCGGCTCTGAGTTTTGGGTGAGTCTCGACTCTCTATTCGCCAACCGACAATTTTTTTTCACTAGCTGCACCTGCAGCATGGGTTAGAAAGAGAGAGAGAGCAGCAGCGCTTGGACGCCGCGTGACTCGTAACTCCAAACACCTTTTCTCTATACCCTCGCTCTGCACCCGCACGCCGCTTTCGTGTCCGCATGGTTTATTTAGTGTCACACACGAGCATGTCTAATTCCCGCGCGCGGAGGACCTGTACACGAGAGTTTTTAAAGTCCCCGTGTCCCTAGTATATTCACGCTTGGGCGCACATCAGGAGCGTATCCGTTGCGCGCGCGCGCGCTCGCGCTCGCAGTTCTCGGAGTTTTCGAAAAAAATCATGACTGAAAGTTTGTCGGAGCGGAAGCGGGAACGCTAGAGCGGATCGAGGAAATCGAGACGGATCAAACGTCGGCTTGGCTGGGAAATAATTCGATTGTCGATGGGCTCAGAAATGATAGAGATGTGCTAGCCACTCTCTAACTGTACTTTAGACATGCAGCTTGCCTTGGCTCACTGGCATTGCTTTCTCCCTCTTCCCCCTCTTTCTTTATCTATTATATTTTGCTTGATTACTACTTGAGGATGAAAGGATCTTTCTGTTAGCTTTGTGCTTTTTGTTTATTTTTACTTTTTATTTTTCTTTAAATAGAGACGTCTGCTAACTGCGATTATACTCTTGTGCCGTCTGTAATTGTTAATCTGCATTTGGCATTGTCAAGCAGGCGACCTTTTCAAAGTCCCTTTATATACCTTGTAACTGTCATTCTTGTTTTTTACACTTAACTTATAAAGTCCAACTTGTTATTCCTCTTTTTTATTCTTAGATTTTCAACAAGACTCAAGTATTCTTTTCTTTTTTGTTTCTATTCATTTCAATTATTTTGCTTCAATGCAGTTATACCATAACACATTATTGTTATTCAAAGTCTGGATGGTATTCAATACATTTAGAGAAAATTTTTAATTTATTCAGATACTAAAATTACAAGATTTTCATTTTCTTTTATGAAAAATTATTATAGATTTATAATTTTTAAAATTGCATATTTATTAAAAATTCAAGTAAAATTTCTTGTTGTCATTCATTAAAAATATTACCTTCAGTACAATTTAAGAAATTGTAAATAATCATTTTTTTAAGTCACAATATTTTTATTTATACCAAAGCATCACTAGATTTTAGTGTCATGAGATTTTAATCTTTGTGAGAAGATCAATCATCATTGTGCAGCGTATGTTGTGCTTATGATTGAACCTAATTAACCTAAATTGCTTGCCACATCATACATTTAATAGAGTTGGAAGCTTTTCAGTATCTATGGTTTGTTTCTTCTTTTCTTGCTTTGTTTTCAACAATCAAGTACTTTATCTCAATCATCAGTATTAACTGATAAACAATTTTTAAATATAGGAAAATATCTTATTTATTCATTGCTTTGCATCATTGTAAACAACTAGATAATTTCATTTTTTTTTTTTTTTCAGGACACAAACTTGTCATGGAACACAGAAGATCCAGATCTGACAAATTGTTTTCAAAAAACAGTTCTCATATGGACACCATGTATTTTTCTTTGGACATTTTCGTCCTTCGAGGCATATTACCTCCTCAACAGCAAAAGAAAAAATGTTCCTTTCACATGGTTATTCATTTCCAAATTTATTCTCACAGTAGCTCTAATTGTTCTCACAATTGTCGATTTGGGAAAATCGATACGAGACAATTCATTAGGAATAATTGTCTACAATGTGGACTACCTCACACCCTGTATAAAGATCCTCACTTTTGTAAGTAAAATTTATTTTTAATTTAAATCTCTACTAAAAAAGTCATCTATTACTTTGTTATTGTTTGTTATCTTGTTATGAGTTTAAGAAAAAATTTGAATCAACATAATATATGTGTCAGGTCTTATCAGTTTGATAAAGCATTATGATGAGCAATAAAATGAATTGTCATAAATTATACTAACACTATAATAAATCATTTTTAAATTTACAGATCTTAGTCCTCGTGTTACTATTTTATAACAAGAAGTATGGTATGAGAACTTCAGGATTACTATGGATGTTTTGGTTCCTTCTAGCATTATGTGGTATAGTTCAATATAGAAGCTTATTAAGACAAAGTTCTGATGAGGTAAGACATATTTTGCAAGTTAAGTGCATTCATATTTTACAAAAATATTTTATTTTTAGATCGAATCAATGTATGAATTTGTATCATATATGATATATTATCCAATAGTGGTACTATTGTTCCTACTAAACTTTTTAGTAGATGCAGAACCAAAATTCTCAGAATATCCACCTGTAAGTATTTTCTTAATTCACAGCAAAAATTATATAAATGTTTAGAATCGAAAAATTGTCTAATAAAATTTAACTTTGTAGGTAGAAAAACCATGCCCCGAAGAGAGTGCCTCATTCCCGTCTCGTCTTACTTTTGGTTGGTTCGATTCTTTAGCATGGAGAGGATTCAAGCACCCTCTTGAAACTGCTGACTTATGGTCTATGAATCCCGTGGATATGGCCAAAGAAATAGTACCTCAATTTGATAAACATTGGATGAAAAGTCTCAGAAAAGTTGATAAGTAAGTTTTAAAGCCCTAATTTAATTAAATGGTATCTTTTCCTGTATTCATTTTGTGATTTGTTTATACTTAATATTATTACAAACGGTTTGATAAAAAAATGTAAAAGATACCATATTTTCTTTACAAAAAAAATCCTTGATTGAGTGTGATTTTTAACATTTAACTGCATTTGAATGTGTATTACGAAAATTATACACTTAATTTTAGTTGAGTATTCAAAAGAACTCTCAATTCCAGATTTTTTTCGTAAAATTTTTCATATTCAAGAATATTTGATAGTAAAAAAATGATTTACTATCACTTAAATCTGTTAATAAATTATAATATGAATAATATATTTATTGCTATCAAGACAATTTTGGACCAATCGTAAGTAATAATACCATAAATTAATTAATTTAAATTAACTTAACTGTAATAGAATTTGTTAATATTGCATTTTAAATGTAAAGAAAATTTTTCTAGTACACAAGGAGCAAAGGCAATGTTCAGAAAATCCTCAGGACAAATTGATTTTAACAATGGTAAAAAGAAAAAAATGGCTTCGGTTTTACCACCTTTATGTAAGGCATTTGGACCTATATTTCTATTTGGTGTTATGCTCAAAGTAATTCAGGATATTATGACGTTTATCAGTCCTCAAATTTTGAAGTAAGTACTTTAAAAGGAAAATATAATTATAAATTGTACAAAAGTTAGAACATCTTACATCAATTTGATATAGCTACATAGTTTTCAAATATACCTTTTCATTTATGTATCTTAGAACGTCAGATACTTTAAATAGTACTCAAGTATTGACGTAAAAGTTTCGCATAGGAGTCTGAAATTTAGTTGGCAAATGTACATTCAGTCTTATAACTATTTAGCTACTAATTTAAATTTCTTCAATTAATAATCTATTAAGATTTGAACATCTGATTGTATTAATCATCTCAAAAAGGGCATTCTTAAATAACTGGTATATTTTTCTCCAATTTTATTTATTTCTAATAAAATTACGTTCATATAAGTTATTACTATATTATAATACTATAATTAAATAGTTTATTTTATAACTTTTAAAATATTAATTAGTAGAATAATCAAATTTTATTTTTTAACAAAAACAATATTTTTTAATTAATTGAGGAAAAACAAGTAGTAAATATAAATCTCTTTTATCATTTTAAACTTAGACAATCATTTTTCATTTGTTAGATTACTCATCAAATTCACTGAGAAGAAAGAAGAACCTCTGTGGAAAGGCCATCTTTATGCTGTTTTACTTTTTATAACAGCAGTTATTCAAACTCTGGTTTTATCTCAGTACTTTCATCGCATGTTCTTAGTTGGTTTACGCATGAGAACTGCCCTTATAGCAGCAATTTACAGAAAAGCTTTACGAATGTCAAACTCGGCAAGAAAAGAGTCCACTGTTGGAGAAATTGTTAACTTAATGTCTGTAGATGCTCAAAGATTTATGGATGTTACTGCCTACATCAACATGATATGGTCAGCGCCGCTTCAAATTGCTTTAGCATTGTACTTCTTGTGGGACATTTTAGGACCATCTGTATTATCTGGTTTAGCAGTGATGATAATTCTAATTCCTGTGAATGCCTTACTTGCTGGTAAAGTAAGAAATTTACAAATTAAGCAAATGAAAAATAAGGATGAAAGAGTTAAGTTGATGAACGAAGTTTTAAGTGGTATTAAAGTCTTGAAGCTTTATGCTTGGGAACCTTCATTTGAAGAGCAAATTTTAAAAATTAGGAATAAAGAGATCAAAGTACTTAAAGAAGCAGCATATTTAAATGCTGGAACCAGTTTTATTTGGTCATGTGCTCCATTTTTGGTAAGTGAATTATCAATGATTAGTTTCTTTCTACAAATATATTGAAATCTATTAATATATATTTTTTAATAGGTGTCTTTAGTATCATTTGCCACTTTTGTTTTGATTGATGAAAATAATAAATTGGATAGCTCGACAGCTTTTGTTTCTCTTAGTTTATTTAATATTCTAAGATTCCCATTATCTATGTTACCAATGATGATTAGCAATGTAGTTCAAGTGAGTATTATTTTTTTATTTTTTTAATAAAATTTAGCTATATTACTGACTAGTGACTATAACGACCTATAAAATATCTTTTTAAAGGCTTCAGTTTCTGTGAAACGTATTAACAAATTCATGAATTTGGAAGAATTAGATCCTAACAACGTACAACATGATCAATCAGAAGGTAAGATAATTGGTTCTTCTAGTATTTACTGCACTTACGTAAAATGTTAACAGTACTGAATGACGTTACGTTTCAGTGAATCCACTAATCATCGAAAACGGTAACTTTTCATGGGATTCAGAGCATATAGAAAAGCCCACATTACGAAACATCAATTTACAGATCAAACAAGCGCAATTAGTTGCTGTTGTGGGAACTGTTGGTTCGGGAAAAAGTTCTTTGATATCTGCTTTACTCGGAGAAATGGAAAAACTAAGTGGCAGAGTCAATACAAGGGTAATATTTTAAAATTATTTTTATAGTAAATAACAAACAGTGTGACTTAAAAAAAGAAAAGAAAATCAGAAGTAAAAAAAAAGATTAATATAAAAAAATTGTATTATTCATCTATATAATTTGTCTATATAAAATTATTTGTATGTTAGAAAAAAATTTAATGAGAGCTCTATTTATTTTTAGGGATCGATTGCTTATGTTTCTCAACAAGCTTGGATTCAGAATGCCACGCTTCAAGATAATATTCTTTTCGGAAAGCCTCTCGATAAAGCTTTATATCACAAAGTAGTCGAAGCTTGTGCACTGACTCCAGATTTGAAAATGTTACCAGCCGGTGATCAGACTGAAATCGGGGAAAAGGGCATAAATTTATCTGGTGGACAAAAACAACGAGTTTCATTAGCGAGAGCAGTTTACAACAATTCTGATGTATATTTTTTGGATGATCCCCTCAGTGCCGTGGATTCTCATGTAGGAAAACATATTTTCGAAAACCTAATTGGACCACGCGGATTGATGAAAAAGAAAACTCGAGTTTTAGTTACTCATGGAATAACTTACTTACCCGAAGTAGACAATATTATTGTATTGAAGGACGGAGAAATAAGTGAAAGTGGTACTTACAAAGAACTTCTGGAAAAACGCGGAGCTTTTGCTGATTTCTTAGTGCAACATCTACAAGAAGGTATGTACCAAATACGAAATATTTGATTAAATTTATATTAATTAATGAACATATTATTTAATTTAAACTTTTGATTCAATTAACGTGATAATATATATTTTTCATGGGACTAAGTTGGAAATCGTAAGTCGATCAAGTAATTAAAGTTTAATTCCTATGCGATATCTCGTGACAGTATCGTAAACTTTTTTTGGGCTTGATATTTTGATTAATAACAAAAATTTATTTTTCTAGTATTTAAAAGGCATTGTTATAGTTTAGAAATGTCATTTTGCTTTTTTATAATGCTTCCTATTTTCATTATAATTCCTTTTAAAACCTCTTTGTTATCCAATTTCATTAATCGATTAGTTTGTAATACTGTATTAGGCAATTAATATTAAATAGAATGATTGAACTCAAGGTGTAAATGTCAGATTTTTCTGCATGGATGTGTTTGACCTTCGATTTCATCTGAGTCGTTATTAGGTTTTAGTTTTACAGTTTTATTTTTTTCTCATTTTTTTAATAAAAATTTCTAACAGTGAAACCTGAAGAAGAAAGCACTGAAGATTTAATAGAAATTAAACAAAGACTTGAAAACACCATTGGTAGTGAAGAACTACAGCAAAGAATCAACCAAGCAAGAACGAGGGTTTCCGGTAGTATCAGTGAATCTGGATCTATTGCAGATAGAAGATCTTTAAATGGTTCTTTGCACAGGTAATTTTAACAATTACTTTAAAAAAAACTGTGTTATATAATTTTCAAAAACTCTATTGATTAGATAGAAATTATTTTAATTACAAACTAAATCTTTTAAATAATTTTCTTACATTTTAGACAACATTCTACAGACAGTCAACAGTCTGGAAGTCCTTTACGAAGCAATAGTGTAAAGGATAAAGATCAAGTTCAATACAAAGTTGGAGAGAAATTAATAGAGACTGAAAAGGCTGAAACTGGTAGCGTAAGTATATATTTTGGTGCTTTCTGAAATCAGATTTCTTAATCTTTAATTGACATTTAAATATTTCATATTGTTAGGTTAAATGGAGAGTCTATTCTCATTACTTAAAATCCATTGGATGGTTCCTGGCTGTATCTACTATCGTGATGAATGCAATTTTCCAATCTTTTAGTATCAGTTCAAATGTGTGGTTGAGCGTATGGTCGAACGACTTGAATGCAACAGCTAATACTACCATGGATCCATCTCAACGTGATATGTACCTTGGTGTATATGGTGCACTTGGTTTAGGACAAGGTATGTTCTTTCATTTTACATTTTATTTTATTTAATTTAAGTCATATCATACAAACTTATGTTAAAGGCACTTGAAACTGCTTTTAAAAAATATTGTTAATAATAGTTTAATTCTAACTTTACCTTTTCATAATTCAGAATAAAATTACGAAAAATATTTTAAATTATAAAATGCAGATGACAACTATTTCCTTAAGATTTCGTTTATTAATTTTTCGACCTATGAAATAAAACTGCTTATTACAATTTTTGTAAAAATATTTTTTGTGAGTATTTAAAAAATGTACGTGATGTTATATAAACCTACATTAGAAATCTAAATTAATGTAAACATCATCAAAGTAACAAATCTTCAACAAGCCATAACATAACTCACATCACATTGTTCAAAAACGTCATCCTCTCGTTAGATTCGCGAATATTCTTTTAAAAATTGTAATTATCAGTGATTTACTATTTCGTGACACAAAGTAACTAAAGTACTGTGCATTTGTTAATAACACACTAATATTTAAAGCTAGGGAAAGTGTGGTTTGCTGTGTCTTCAAATAATTTTTAGAATTTCATACCATTTTGTTTTTTAACAGCATAGCAATATTTTTAGAATGTTAAGTTAGTAGAAATTCTTGAGATATGTTTCTTAAGCTCGATTCATTTTTTTCACAATTCATTCGTTAGTTTTTTTAACTAATGTCTTGTTTTGTGCATGACGTATCCTTCTATCAGTTATGCATATATCTATTTCCATTATGTATAAAATGTGAAATTAGTGTATTTATCAATCCTTTTTATTGGTCATACAATTTTACTTTGCGTTAAAATATTCATTATGGATCAACCGCTTGCATATTAGAAATATAAAAAATAAAATAAAACAAAAATTTAAGAAAAAATTGGAAATATATTGATTTGTGTTACCAATATTAAAATCATAATTAACTAAAAATGTATAACAATCTAACACTATACTTCGATTCAAGCTTGCTTACAATAACTCTTAACATGTGTTTTCTATATAAAATGAGCAGCCATAGAAGTAGATATTTTTATCCGATTTGCTGTGTCAAAACGAACAAAAAGAAACCTCACATCAACTTAATGCAAATTGAAAATGAATTTCAGCAACTTTTGTGCTTCTTGGGCAATTGACGATGGTTATTGGCTGTCTCCGTAGCAGTTATCTACTGCATTACAAGTTATTATTCGGCATACTGCGATCTCCAATTGGATTCTTTGATACCACTCCATCAGGCAGAATATTAAATCGTTTTGGAAAAGACGTTGACATTTTAGACAACGTTTTACCGCCCACCATTAAAGCTTGGTTATTTTGTTTAGTTGCGGTACGTGGGACTTTCATAGATCTCACATACAGAGCACTAGTTTTAGTTTTATGTTCTACTCGGTTAAAAAAAGTAACAAATATTAAAAAAAAAAGTTTTTTTTTCGAAATATCGTTGTACAACAGTGGTATAAGTAATTATGTCGGTTATTTCTAATATAAACTTTTTGAAGAGTTAAAAAATCTAAACGTTTTAAAAGTTTGAATTACGTTTTACTCGAAGCGATTTATATAAAAATAATGAATATTTAGTTAATTGCTGATAAATAGGCATACATCTCAATATGTGGACTAATAATAATTTTGAATTATCTCGATACTGTTTTTACATTTAAAATAAGAAACAGTGGTCCACCAATAAGTACAATATAAAACAACGATTTCTCTTAACTTTTCTTGCTAAAATAGATTAGAGTAGTGTGTAGATAACGCATATCACGAGATACTTTACGTGAATTTTAATTGCACAGATTTTTAGTTAAAAAATGTTGATTAACTTTTACATTTTTTCATAACACGTGTGCAGTACTAACAATATATTATTATTAACGCAAAGTGCACGTAGTAGTTTTCACATGCCCAACGCACAGCACAGCTCTCTTTAATGAAAATCATTTAATATAATCATAAGCGATTACGCATAATGACAGTTATTATGTACATAGTCGAAATTGCGTATGTTTTTTAATACAGGAAGAATATAAAATTTTTAATTTTTTTTTTTTAATGATTTAAAAAATAAAATCAATTGTTAAAAATGACATACTAAAGTTTTTTAAAACAAAATTTATATTCTTTCTTATGTTACTATTAATGTTTTTTAATACTTCAAACTTTTATTCACGTATTTTAATTATTTAAATATTGACATTTTTAGATATTTTTACTTTTGTAGGTTTTTTTTTATTTATATACACTTTTCATTAATTTTTTTAATTAATGGTAGTCAGCCACTATCACTTTGCATACTGTATATAATTTTAGGCATGGCCACCTTTTTGATGACAATAGCCCTGACAATGGGATCTGTAATTGCTTCCAAAGGAATTTTCGAGCATTTGATAAATCACGTTCTTCGCAATCCGATCTCGTTTTTTGACACCACTCCCAATGGTCGAATTCTAAATCGACTGGGCAAAGATATAGATACTGTTGATAATATATTACCGATGATTCTACGACAGTGGCTCAATTGTTTTTTGGCGGTATGGAATAATTTATAAGGCGCTTATCTTTAGGCCAACAACCGCAATGTGTCATAAAAAAAAGATGCACAGCAGGTGTTTAAGGCTTAAATTAAATTTTTCAATTAAACATTTTTTTAGTCAATAGTCAAAATTATAAATAATTGATTATTTTTCACAATACTAAACAATAATTTATTAATATTATTACTTTATTTTTACAATGCATACAATTCTTAAAATATATTAAGGTAATCAGATTATCGCGTAGGAAATTGAAAAATTTAATTTCATATTATTGCACTACATTCTGCTAATTCGTTAGTCCTTTCTTATATCAAACAGACATGTTATTGATTAATAACAATTTATAAATGGTAGGCTAAATATCGTATTTTTCAAAATATTTCAAAATCTCTTACTGCCGCATCTATTTTGACTAAACTTTATCTTATAGAAGGCGTTACTAAAAATCACAAAAAATTCACAAGTCTAATGAACACAGGACGAAAAAAAAATAATAATCGTGGTTATAATACAATAGGGTGTCGGAGACGCTAATAGCTTTTGGGTGTAGGAAAAACTGAAACAGAAACATCTGCACACAGACATTAAATTAAAAATAAAACAGTTAAAAAAATAATTATTTTATGAAAATAGTGAGTTTGCGGAAAATTCCAAGGTCGCAGTGTGTATGAATAGCGCTTTATCTGTGCGTGACCCAGTCTTTTTTTTATATGTGTTAAGAAATCTCTTTGTTTTCTGTATAAGTGAAACTGTCTAAAAAAATTTTATTCACAAAAGGCTGCAAATTAAAACTAATTGAAATAGCAGTTGTGTTAGTCCGGCATTGTAAGTGTTATTATTTTAATTAACCATTTTAAATACCTTAAAATATTTTTATGTTTTTTTTTTTATTGAAGTTGTGGAATAAGCAGTATTTCACTAGTTCCTTTATATAAATGTTACATGAATATATAGTAATACATTTATTATTAATTACTCAATATTAAGAAATTTCATTAAGTTTTGTTTGTAAGCTACGGAGAGAGAAAGAAAAATAGAGAGAGAGAGAGAGAGAGAGAGAGAGAGAGTGAGAGGGAGAGAAAGAGAACGAGTGAGAGAATGAAAGAAAGAGAGAGAGAGAGAGTACGCTTTGGGTGATGGGTTTTTGAAAAGTCAGTGTTGTGTTACAGTAATGAGCGTGGTGTTCGCTTCGTTGTCGGTGCAAATTGGCACCCTGAGATCTTCCGCCGTGATGTTTCGTGAGGCTTTAGACAACACGTTACGCGGCCCTATGTTTCTATTCGACACGGTGCCGATCGGTCGAATTCTGAGCCGTTTCGGCGCTGATGTCGATACCATGGATAACAGGCTTCCAATGTCACTTATGCAGTGGCTATCCTGTTTGTTTAGGGTAAGCTACGTTCCTGCATATTGCTCGGGGGCTACTATCCAATATGAATATAATGAATATTTATTCGCACGATAAATTTAAAGATAATCAATACCTTTTTATATATCTATATTTTTAACTATCTTAAGCTTCAATGTGCAAATAACTTGCAAAGATCCAATCATGTTTTATGCTTTAAGGTTTATTATTACGCGGAACATTTTTTTATGGTAATTTTTTTCTTTTCTTTTTTTTTTTGCTGATTGCATACGCGTTACGCAGAAATGATTCATCAAGATTTGTCTAGAATCAATAAATTTATAATCTATTATAGATATCAAAATTGTATAATGGTAATGACAAGCTATATCTTTTGTTCGAAAATCAGATTTTTAATTTTTGCTACATAAAATAAGTTAAAATATAGTTTATGTTATTTAAATAATAGAAAACAAATGATCTTTTTTGCTCTTTTATTGCAATTCTAAATTGATAGTAAAGAAGTGAAGTTAATGACTATAACCCTGGTTGTGACACATCCTGTGGATCTTAATGAACGTGCTATTATCGGAACTTCAAATCGAGGCTATAAAACAAACAACTGAACTAATCATGATTTTACGAGTTTCATAATTAGTATAGTTGTTTTTTTAATCTTCGAAGTGCTTGTTACAAATCTTTTTTTCTCGAAACATTTCCATTTTAGTATTGCAAAATTTATTTAAAAAAAAAAATCAATGATTGACAAACATATTCTAATCTAATTTTGAAAGTACTCATTTTTAAATATTCGCGGATGTTAACTAACGAGATATTTTTTTTATACTAAAAATAATTTTTAAATCACTTATATGGTAATGATATTTAACAGAAATGCGATTTAGAGGGTGTAAAATTATCTTAGTTTGCATAATTAAAATCGAGTACTTCTCTAAAAATATCACAAGTAGTCTATAAAACTTATTTTGAATAATTAATTCAGCAAAATAATTTAAACCAAATTTCTTGAGATGAAAATTGATTTTAAAAATTGGGTTAGTGGTACATCAAAAAAAAAGGGAAAATAAAATTTAGCAAAAACATAGATAATTATTGGAATATTTTGCGCTTATAGGATAATTGCAGTGCCATTTGAGTGGCATGTCAAAATGTCTCTGATTGTGAAAAAATCGAGAAATTCATTGGAATCAATTAAGGACACAATTATACAAGTAATGTTGGACGGTTCACGGTCGATTAGTAGAGAGTTACTTGCTTGTGCTTGAAAATGTATCCCCTCTGTATTTTACACTTGCCTGCTGCCATTCATCTGCCTTTACTATTTCGTCATTTCTAACGTATACTGAATTTCACGAAAATAAAATTCATTTCATTCGATTACTTCATTGAATATCAATGAAACTCAAAAAAAATTTCCCATATCGTCAAATTTACTTTTTTAACTTTTGACGCACGGCTATTATATTTGTTTGTAGAATATAAATTTCAACCTCTATTGTATTTGTTTAATTTCTGTATACGTCTTTTACTAACATTAACATACTAATATCTTAAAATTTAAATATTCAATAACTTATCAGTTCTAAATATGCAAAATTTTAATAAAATGTATTTAGTAATTTGAAAAAAAAAATTCTAAAAATAGCCCTTTAATTATTTAATGTTTTACTATTTCATTTAAAATTTTTAATTATAACAAAATTTTTATTTGAATTAAGAAAGTCTTTTAAACACTCAACACAACGTCTTGTTGCTATTCAATGAGCTTGATTAAAAATTTGTTATTTTTCACAATTTCTCTCCTTTGCTTATTTAAAACCACAAATTTAAAGGTAGCATGCCACAGCAAACTTCACCCCCTCGCAGAACACGAGGCATAGTGTATAAATAATGAGAAAAAATAATCAAAAAGAATTGTAAAGGATAAAAGAAAAAAAAATGTGTAAATATTATGCATGTTTCGAGCCAGCCAATTGTTACTAGGCTTGGTGAAGCAAGTAGCTTTTCCGTATCGTTGCACCTGTTCGCTCGCTCGTGTCTCCCTTGTACGTAGGTATATGAACTTCATTCAAGTCCAAAGTAGTATATCGCGAACTTTTCTCCTCGATCCTCGTCAATTTGGATTGAGCTTTGAGTTTTTGGTAAATTCACTTTCAATTGGTATATTGAAAGAGTAATATACATGTAATGAAAAGAAGCGAGTCGTAAAGAAAAAAGGGAGAGAATCGAGGATAAATGTGAATAAATAGGAAATGGGTTATCGATGAAGTTTTGATATCGAGGAAAAAAAATGACGAGCCGGCACCACGTGTCTAATGTTGTAGCGGTGGCGAGCTTTGTCTGTGATTTGGCTCCGCAGCTGGGCTGTTGGCTGGCCGCACGTCAGATGCACATCGTCATGCTGCGGGGAGTGATGCGCGCCCCGCTGACCTTTTTTGACACGACACCCATCGGTCGTATTATCTCCAGGTTCGCTAAGGACGTCGATGTCCTGGATACGTCTCTCCCCCAACAAATTTCCGATACCGTCTATTGTACGTTCGAGGTAATTCTTAATCAACAAAAGCATAAAACAACAACAAAATGCAACACCAACCAGACTGCGCTCTTTTATTGCGATGTAGGTTGTAATAGGATGTTGACATGCGATGACATTTTTTCTTTTGATAATTTTTCTTTCTTTTTTTTTTTAGATAAATAATATACTAATAGGAAAAAGTTAGTGCCATAATTGATTTATTTTCGTCAACTGGGGCTAAACATAAAATTTATGGAATTTATATTACAATATTTAAAATTATCTGTTTCAATTCATACTAGGTTCAGCTCATCTATATTTACTTGTCGACATATTTAAAAATATATATTAACAATTTTTCTTAGTAATATTTTGAGAAATTTTTTCATATTAAGATTTTGTATTGTAAACTTTAGAAGAACATCAAAATTTGTATTATTATTATTTTTTTAAGTTAATGGTTTTTTATCCTTTAATAAAATTGTTGTTTTAGAAAATTAATTAGTAATTAAATGTTAATGTATTTTTAAAATCATTCTTTTATATATTTATGTTTTTATACGATTATATTTCTTAAACACATTTGTTACATTGTCTAAAGAAGTAATAATTTTAAACTATTTATTATTTAATTTCATTAAGCAAATTGTGATAACTTAAACAAATTAAATAATTTACTATTTAAGTAATTTATTTTTCTTATATTTTGATCTATAAAAAAGGCACTAATTTTTTTATCTTTTTTATCTTTTTTTATCTTCTTTCTTTGTCAAAAGAAAAAATTTATCATTTATTTAAAAAGAGACCTCTAAGTAGTTCAAATTATTAGATTCAAGTATATTTTTTGTCAAAGTTTATTTTTTACGTCAGTTCATCTTAAACATACACTTCAGCTCAAAAATTTCCGAATGCTTAGGTATATATTTAGATATATATTTACCGTTACATTTTAAAATTCAAAAGACTATAACACTACTAAAAACGTGTTTATAAGCACTTTCATAAATACACGTTTGGAAGCTCTTGAAAGAATTCTGTGAAATGTATTTTTTTCATTTTTTTTACTACTCTTTTTCAGACACTATCCACAAATTAACTTTTAACTCGACAAAAATAGCAGTAAACGGCAATTTATAATAAATTACACTCTAAGTCATTGATAAGTATTTGGAAAAAGCTTCTATTTGTATATTTTTAGAATTTCTTTTACACTGTCTTTAGAAGATAAAAAGTATTAAATTTCAGATTAAAACTTTGAAAGTGTTCGGAAATTTTGGTGCAGGCACGTACATTTTCTTAGCATGAAAAAATTGGTCTCTTTTTGAAAATATTTTGCTGATTATTTTACATTAATATATTTTCAATTAGTTATATATTTATATATATTATTATATGGAGTAACTTTATTGTAATTGTTAAACGTATTAAGTATTTAGAAGCATCCTTGCTGATGTGGCAATTTGTACGGGCATAAGTATGTATTGCAATCGTAGGAGATATATATTTGAAAGACTTTTTTGTTTGGTGTTTATCGCGGTAATCAGTCGTTTGGTTTGTTTTTATTAATTAATTTATTTTTATGGTTATTATTTGAGCAGATTAAGATTAATTATAAATTTGTACGTCGGATTATTTTGTTTTACCGTTCGCTATTGAGTGTCTAAGATAATTTGTTAACGTTATGTGTATATACGTCTACTCGTAATTTTTCTATATTTTTAAAAGCGTAAAAATTTAAAGAAATTAGTAATTGTATAATTGTGTCCATCATATTGGTTTTTCTTGTGTGTAAACAGTATATTTATGGCTTTTGAAGAGTGTATGTATGTGTATATTATATATACACAGAAAGAAATATTTGTTCGTTACAAGCACTGACTTTGACAAGTACATGTTGGTGGGCCGGCGAAATTCTCAGTTGTATATATGTTGTGTTGTTTTGGGAAAAAAAAACATTCTGTCATTCATTCATTTTTACACAATTTTAGAAACAAAAAGCATGATGTTTTCTTTCAAGTTGCTTTGAAGCTTATATCACTGTTTCATCATTAGTATTTTAAAGGGAATTTTGTTCCTCAAGGTATTCAAGTAGTACGTCGATATCTAAAAATTAATAAGAGCTTTATTTTTTATTTATATAAATGTATTATTGTAAGGCAAAGCTTGATTTTCCGAGCAAATGGCTGTTGTGTTGATAAGAAAAAGGTCAGATTTACGCTCTTATTTCTTTTATTTATCGATGCTGTCATCCGATTTTGTTGATCATTGCACAAGAAATACCATTTTAACGTGTGCTTCTTTAGTAGCAATATCATGAAATAATGCATATTTAGAAAAATACGTAAAAGCTTATGATCACTTGTGTTTATATATACATATATTTTATTTGTAAAGTGTTTGCTTAGATTATTATTATGTTTGATTCATAGTTAGGGTACGAGTGACATAAATACATATTTTGATTTCTCAATTTTTTTAAACATTCTCATTTATTTTATATCATTAATCATGATAATTTGCACATATAATCTACATGATTTTTTAATGTAATGTGTTTCTAATAATTTTGATTTTTAATAAAAAAAAATTAGGTGTGTATTATTGATAATAGATCCCAGTGTTAAGAGCTACGCGTGGTGCGGTAAATATTAATAAAACGTACTTGGCATGTAAAAAATGAGGATGATAAAAATGTAGTGGCATTCGAACCCTATAAAATGACAATAGCTTTCAATTAAACTTCGTTTGAAACACTTGAATTGACATTGTTCGTGCTTTGCTTCGGGCATTGGCGAGCAAGCTTAAGAAAACTTGATATTGTAAAAAAGAAAATAACCACAGTTATTCTTGAGGAGCGAGAATCTCTTTAATTATTTTTTCTTCATATTTATCGTTTCATTCTGGGAGAACGAAAAGGATAAACAAATTGTATAGAATGAAAAAAAAAAGAAAAAATCTGACACTGCCTCTGCCCCGCTTAGTGGACATCCGCAAAGAGCAGCCTTAAAGCATGACTCGTGTTTCAGGTGATCGCTACCCTCGTCGTCATCAGTTACAGTACGCCGATTTTTATAGCCGTAATATTGCCCATAGGAATCGTTTATTACTTTATCCAGCGCTTTTACGTCGCGACGTCGCGACAGCTGAAGCGGCTTGAGTCGGTCTCGAGGTCGCCGATTTATTCTCACTTTGGTGAATCGGTGACCGGGGCGCAGACAATCAGGGCCTACGGCGTGCAAGATCGGTTCATTAAGGAATCCGAAAGTAGAGTTGATTTCAATCAAGTCTGTTACTATCCTAGTATCATTGCCAACAGGTACAAATTTTTAATTTTCATTATTATATTTATTGCTTTTCTGCCTGCGTATATATATACCTATCTGTGAGCATGTTCTTGTATATCTGTATATATACGTGTGCGAATGATATTTATATTGATATATATATAGTGTTAGTCAATGGCTTTTGCCTACCCCGAGTTCAGTCAATGTTTAAGTTTCAAGTAAGACCTTTCAAATGACAATTTATAGAATGGGATAGGTATCAAACATGCGAATGTGCAGTTGAATTGGTAATAAAGTGTCGAATCACACTTATTACAAATGACATTATCAACTGTCACTTGTAATGAGAGCGACGAATGCTAAAGAAATGCATATGAAAGATAATCGAAATAATTAAGCTCGAATGGCTTTCCGCAGAAAAAGAATGTTTAATATAACTCTAAAGTAGAACTTTACAAATGCTAAATACCATGTAATAGTTGTATTTAAAATGGTATTCGTTTTTGCAAAATTTTCACGTTAGAGTCAAAGAAAATTTTCTTTTTCTACCCAAGTCGAAAGCAATTCGAGTTATACTGTTTTGATTATATTTCATATCCATTTCTTTAGTATTTATTGATCTGGACATTTTCATTCCGAGTGATATCAAAAAGGGGCCCGAAAAAGTTATTTGTAAGAAACGCGATTCGAGAGTGGGGTTCATTTAGTAGACCGTACTGAAATTAAAACACAGTAGATGAACTTGCTAAACAATGCGATTAAAATTAAAATATTAGTGGTTGAAATTTTAATATTTTTAATTTTCCTATTTAAAAAGTATGTTTTTATACTGTCGAAACTACGAATTTGTGAATTTCGAAATTTGAATTTGAAAAATGTAATATTCTGAAGAATCATTAATGTCCGGTCTACTAAATGAACCCCATCTTACAACCGAACATATAATTTTTTAAATAATTCTATGATGCCACGCTAAAAACTTATAACAGTTTAAATTTCGACAAAAAGTACACATTTTTATTTTTGCTTAATACAAAGTATGAAAATATAATTATTATTCATGTAAAAAAATGTTAAAATGACACTTATCTAGAAGTTCCGTACAAAGCATTTCCAGAATTTTTAGATAAGTGTCATTTTAACATTTTTTGACCAGAAATTTTGGCCAAAATATGGTTAATTTTCTACCAGGGAAACTTTGAAATCCTACATTTACTTTTTTCGTAGGATATTTTTTATTAAAACTAAGAATCAGGAACATTGTCTGAATTTAGCTCAGGGTAAACAAAAGCCATTGACACTACCTTTTTATTGAATAATTATATTCTGAGTATTTCCTATAGATGATTTTTATTACTCCGATAAGTCTACAATTTTATAATATTGTGATTACTGTTTAGATGGTTGGCGATACGGTTGGAAATGGTGGGAAATTTAATCATCTTCTTTGCCGCCCTATTTGCTGTACTTGGTAGAGATACCATGAGTGCCGGAAATGTGGGATTGTCAATAAGTTATGCGTTACAAGTGAGTATAAACTTAAGAATTAAAATATTTTATGTAACACAGGCACGATTTTCGCGTTTTATTGACCCCAAAAGCGGGCCTTAAGTGACCAAAGAAATTTTATTGCCCGTTGCTATTGGCAACAGGCAATAAAGAAAATTTTTATTGCCTGTTGCTATGGATAATACATACATACATACATACATAAATACATACGTACATACATACGCCCAGATGTTATTTTTCTCTTTAAAATTTCAAAAAAATAACTTCAAAAACGACATCTGGACATCTGGAAATAATACACATAGGGTAAAGATTTCAAAAATGACATTTGGACCCCCGTAGAGGGTCCAAATGTCATTTTTGAAATAATAATCACAACCTAACGATTTAAAAAATGACGAAGGGGGCCCAAACGTCATTTTTGAAATAATACACATAGGGTAACGATTTCAAAAATGACATTTGGACCCCCTACGGGGGTCCATATGTCATTTTTGAAATAATAATCTTACGCACGCACGCATACACACGTATATGCTTATATTTATATGTATACATATTTATTTTATTATCACTTACTAAGTGT
>JAPYZB010000528.1:0-19975 GCA_030522745.1 Eupelmus kiefferi | reverse complement strand
CCACGTTGTTTCCCTTCTAGCAGACGCTATCTAATCAATGGACGCAGCTCGGCGCTCCTCCCGCAAGCAGACGACTTTTTCGACAGTGCGCCTATTAAACCAGCTGATCGCGGGCCGAGCTTTTTTGAAGAGCGCGTAGCAGCTCCGGGAATCGAACGCGGGGAGAGACAAAAGAAGTTGCAGATTAAATAAGCACACTTCGCGGAGGGTGAGGCAGAGACATGGCACTGAACGCACTGAGACAGCGGGTAACGGCCGTCGGCCTGAGGAGACAGCCCCGGGAGATCAGCGCCTTGCTCATGCCGAGGCTCATCATGTGCGACCCCAGCTGCCGACAGGCTTCCAAGGTACGAGCCTCACGCGACTTTCGGAGTCGAGCCAGACGCGAGCTCATTTTTGTTTTTTACTCTCAATTTTCCGTTGTTTATCGGATTAGGCTTTGTTATTTTTGGGGTTTTTAGAGGGTTTTCAGTCATGATTTTGCGCGTAGGTGTAGTCTACCTGCGAGCTTGGGGCAACACTCGTTTCGGAGCACTGGCTGCGCGAGGTATTTTTTTCTCTGCTTTTACATAATCGACTCGATTGGCCGATGCTCACTGGCTTAGCCGCGGCTTGGCGAAGTAAATTACTTTTTTTTAAGGTGGGGGCTGGCTGAGAATTCGAAAGTATTTAAATTCATTGCTGATTGGCGAATTTGATTGCTATCGGTTTTAATGTTTCCGGTGCAGTTTGGAGAAAAGTTTTAGGTTATAAAAGTTCGGGCGCCGAGTGAGAGGTGTATATGTGGGAACCGGTAGGCCGAAAGAGGCGAAACGAGTTTAGTGTTTTTTGCGATGCGTGAAGTTCAGGGTCAATTGTATGTGTCGCGGGAGAAATGCTTAAGTAGTTCAGAATAAATTTTCTTTATTTATTGGAGAGACAAATACGGTTTTATTATTTTTATAATTTATTAAGAGTTTTAATGAGAGGCATATATACTTAAGAAATACGTAATTACCAATCAGATAAATATTTAAAACTCGTTAATAAAAATGCCATATCGTCGTTATTTAAATGTTCTCTTCTTGGTAAAATGATTATAATAGATGTTACCTGTTCTATCTCAAATTTGTTTACATTTATAAATTATATTTATTCAATGACTTATAATTTTTGCAATTTCGAATATTGCATTAATTTTCTTAAATATGCAGATGTAATTTTATGAACAATTTGTTTTAAAAAACGAAACACAAAATAATCTTGTAAATATGCATATATTTATCTGCCAAACCAGTAACAAGCAAACAAGGTATAACAGTTTACAGCTTGTTTTGGACCGTTATGACACACTCCTGAGATTTTTTCTGTCCGAAATTAATACCACAAAATATTCATGTTTTCCGCATGTTCATACAATATTATAAATGTACCATGCAAAGTTTTATTATTTTATAATATATTAACTAATTTATTTTAATTTTGTTTGCTAATTTAAAAAGATCAATATTTAATAAATAAAGAAATATAAATTTTAATAAAAATACTTAAAAAAAATAAAAAATACATATACTTACTATTAGTAATAGTATACGAGAGAATAAAGTCACAGATTATGCTCGCAGGTAAAATTCCGCCTTCACTGTGGCTATTTGTTATATTTTATAAATACGCAATAAATTTGTTAGAAAAGAAATGAGTCAACTTTATTTACATTATCCAGTTTTCAATGGAATATGTCTATTTATGACCACTTTTCAGGGCAATAAAGTGTAGTTATTATTGTTAAGCTGGAAATAAAGAAAAAATTAATTTCAAAAATTTAAAAAAATGCTATTGAGTACACCAGCAGAACTGCGAAAGTAGCAAAGCTTCCTGTAGAAAATATATTACCTGAAAAATCAAAAAAACATACTTAAAAAATTACTTTATATCGTACTTTTAAGAATTCATGGTTAAGAATACACCTGCGACAGTTACGGTCTTAGTATTTTACGCTGTAAAATTCAGAATATATAATTTTCTCTAATCTCAGTCATAAGAATAAACCCATTCCTTGTCCGCGTTAGAAAAAATTAATCTTATCGACTCATTACAAAAAATGTGCATAAATTAAAACGCAAACGAGTTTTTCTTCAACTCCACTTCTTCTCAAACAAAACATCTGTTTTATCCATTCTAAACTCCATACTACACACCTCAACTTCAGTACTCCTCAATCCTTTAACAGCAACCAACTCACAACTCCACTCGCTCACCCAACCACCTTATCAAAAGCGCACAATAACAAGGCCCATAAATCCATCGTTCTCCAAAGAAAAAAATGAGAAAACCTCAGCATAATCAACCGATTACTCTCCCGACCGGCAACAGTACAACAGGGGGCCTCCAGACCCCACGCCACAATATATTTACATAGCTCGCGGCGAGGCTCGATTCCCGCTGGCCGGCTTTACGGTACATACATACATACACACTCGGCTTCCACAGCGCGCTTATATATGTGTAACAAGAGATGATTTCCGCTTATCTTGAGCGCCGCCGGGGATGAGAGAGCTGCTCGCTGACTTTTAGTGCTTCGCCATACCTTGGCTCTGTCTGAACGTTTATACACTCTCTTAACTCTTTCACGCGATGACTGATTCTAATGTTGGTTTTTTTTCTTAAAATTTTCTTCTTTTTTGATAAAGTACTGAAAACTGAATTTTTTGTTGCAGAGCGCTGAGTTCAGAATCGAGAAAGACACCTTCGGAGAGCTGAAAGTACCGGCCGACAAGTACTATGGAGCCCAGACGATGCGATCGGTGATAAATTTCCCGATCGGCGACCGAACCGCCGAGCGCATGCCGGTTAATTTCTTTCTCCATTCGCTTGCGAATCAATATTTACGATAACCAAGATAAAGCCTTCATTAAAACAAAAAAATTCCACTTTCAGCGAGGCGTAATCGTGGCGATGGGCATCTTAAAGAAAGCCGCGGCCGAAGTCAACAAGGAATACGGCCTGGACGCGAAAGTCGCCGATGCCATTAGCAAAGCGGCCGATGACGTAATCAGTGGAAAACTCTACGACGAGCACTTCCCCCTGGTCATATGGCAGACTGGCTCGGGAACCCAGACCAATATGAACACTAATGAAGTTCGTTGAATTTATATCGTGTTTGCCGCTGCTTTTTTCCCCCGCGTCGAAGTGAAGTCATAGGCGATTTTAATCCGATTTATTTAACTGCTTTGAAGACGCGAATTTTCTAGATACGGCTGATTATGGATTGTAATTTAATGCCGGGATTCGAGCTTTGCAATTTAAATTGCTCGATCGGTCGTAAATAATTTTAGCTCTGCGTAAATTTGGAATATAGATTGCTTATCGCTGCTCGCTGCTATGCATGTCGGGGCTCTTTTATCTAGACCATAAATCTGATTATCTGTTTTCGAATTTATTTCGAGGCGCGATAAGTCAAGCATTAGAAAGTTTTAGCTTTTCATCATCGAGATAAACTTCTGATAATGATTTTCTCGGGTTCCCAGATTTGAACATCGATTATTATTCTTAAAATGCTTTCAGAGATTAAGGGATGAACACCATAGAAATATTTGAAAAGTTAATCAACTCTTTTGCATTTATTTTTGATTTGATATGGCTTATTATTTATTTAAATTACACGTTAGTTAATGCACATATAAAATAAACAATGATTTTTAAATAAATTAATACTAATTATTTATCTGTAACAGGTAATTTCAAATCGAGCAATCGAATTACTGGGAGGTCAGCTGGGTTCGAAAACTCCTGTCCATCCAAACGACCACGTGAACAAGTCACAGAGCTCCAATGACACATTTCCCACGGCAATGCACGTTTCCGTGGCCTTGGAGATCAATAAGATCTTGCTTCCTGGTCTAAACGAATTATACTGCGCACTCAATAAAAAAGCCGAGGAATGGAAGGACATTATAAAAATTGGCAGAACACACACGCAAGATGCCGTGCCGCTTACTCTTGGTCAAGAATTTTCAGGTAAAGGACTAATGCTCTGACTTTATATAATTTTATATAATATGAAAATTGAATATATTTTATTTTTTGTTAGTTATTAATTACTATCTCTGTGTAACTAGAAATTATATTTGAAATGCATACCTAGATTTGAAAGTGCACATAAGAAAAACAAAATAAAAGATAATACCTAATAATAATTTTGTTATTTCCTTAAACAATACAGTTAACTAAATAAACATTAAAAAATTTTATTACAGGTTACGCAAAGCAAGTTGAATATGGAATCGCAAGAGTTAACGATACACTGCCAAGGCTTTATGAATTAGCGCTTGGTGGCACGGCCGTGGGTACTGGCTTGAACACAAGGAAGGGCTTTGCCGAGAAAGCCGCTGCGAAAATTGCTTCCTTAACCGGCCTGCCTTTCGTCACTGCTCCAAATAAATTCGAAGCGCTGGCCGCTCACGATGCGATGGTTGAAGTTCACGGTGCGCTCAACACAGTCGCAGTTTCGTTAATGAAAGTATGTAATCTTGCAATGACTCAATAACAAGCAATGCTGGTTATTTTTAAACTATGTTATCAAAATGATGCTTGTTTCACGAAAACATACCGCTGTATATTTGTGTCGAGCATTTTGTTGATAAATTTTTAAAACGGAATAAATAATATATTTTGGATTTTACCTGCAAAATATTGGAGTAAATTCATAATGAATAAAATAGAGTACGAGAATAATATTTTTTTAATCATTTCTTTTTAGATCGCCAATGATATCAGATTTTTGGGAAGTGGACCACGATGTGGACTCGGCGAGCTTTCGCTTCCTGAAAACGAACCCGGCAGCTCAATTATGCCTGGCAAAGTAAATCCAACGCAGTGCGAATCTCTAACGATGTTGTGCGCTCAAGTTATGGGAAATCACGTTGCTGTAAGCGTTGGAGGAAGCAATGGACACTTTGAACTTAACGTATTTAAGCCAGTTATGGTAGCAAATGTACTTAGATCAGCACGGCTCCTCGGTGACGGAGCTGCCACATTTACGAAAAATTGCGTCGTGGGTATCAAGCCTAATATTGAAGCTATCCAGAAGATCATGAACGAAAGTTTGATGTTGGTCACTGCCCTCAATCCTCACATTGGATATGATAAAGTAAATATATATTTTTTATGTAGAAAATTTTATTTTTTTAAAATATTATTTACAAAATATTTATGCATATATTTATTTATTTTCAGGCTGCCGCCATCGCAAAGCAGGCTCACAAAGAAAAGTTGACTCTGAAAGAGTCAGCTTTGAAGAACGGCTTAACGTCCGAACAATTTGATCAATGGGTCAAACCAGAAGAAATGCTTGGACCTAAGTAAAATTGTTCGTTAAATATAAATAAAGCTTTAGATGGCATTGAGCGAGATTTGTACTTGATGATTCATTCAATACCAATCTCTTCAATGACAACGAAACCATTATTAATTTTGAAAGCTTTATCGAAAAACTGTTTATAAAAATTAAGAACTTTCGCAATAAAAATATAACAAATTAATTTTTCGTCTAGTCTATTTATCAAGAAAACTAAAAACCCGATAAATATAGAAAACTTACTTTATTTTTTTTAAGCTGATCTTGAAATTTGTCAGGCCATTAATTATCATTATCGGTTTCTTCCGAGGGGGTAGAGGTCATTAAGCAATCTTTCTCGAGACTCACCCAGTGATATCAGTCATTCACTAGTAAACACGTTGAACCTTGCACGAGAATGTTTGCCTCTAGCGTCAAACAAATTTTTCGTAAAATCGGAGAAAGAAGTTATGGAAAAGTGGGAATTATTGGTGTACCATTCGAAAAAGGACAGGTACTTTACACACTTAATATATATTTCTTTATATTGTTTATTTTTAAGTAATAATTTTTAGAGAAAAGGAGGAGTGGCTCTTGCTCCTGATAGAATTAGAGCAGCAGGACTTATTGAAGAGTTACAGTCTTTAGGTATTTAATTTTTATAAACAAGCGTTTCATAATATTTATATTTTTAATTAACATTAAATTAAATCAAATATAGGAATAAATGTTAAAGATTATGGAAATGTAAAATATGAAACTCCAGATGTTAGTGTGGATAACATGTCACATTTAGGTGATGTAGCTGGATGTACACAAAAATTGTCAGAAATGGTTCAACAAGTATTACAGCAAGGTAGAAGAGTTTTAACAATAGGAGGTGATCATAGTATTGGAATTGGTTCCATAGATGGTCATGTGAAGGTAAAATATTAATAATCTTTTCTGGGCTAATTTTGGATCATAATAAATGATTTGTATAGGTAAACAAAAATGTTGCAATATTATGGATTGATGCACATGCTGATTTAAATACCAATAAGACAAGTGCAAGTGGAAATGTTCATGGAATGCCTGTAGCTTTATTAACTTCAGAATTAGCTGACTACTGGCCATATTTACCAGGAATGGATTGGCAGCAGCCAATGTGAGAATAATTTAATAAAATATTTAAAATTATAATTATAATAAAACCTTTTTTATTTATTAGGCTGTCAATACGTAATGTTGCTTATATTGGCTTGAGATCAGTTGATCGTTATGAAAGACTAGTTATAGAAAAATTTGGTATTACTGCTTTTGGCATGGAAGATGTTGAAAGATATGGTATAGCTCAATTTATTTTGAATAATTTTCTTTCTAAAATAACTAAAAATTGTTTAATTGAAAATTAAGTACAATAAAATAAATTATTTTAGGGATTCATGACGTTATACAAATGGCTTTACGAAAAATTGATCCTGATAACAATAAATCTTTACATGTCAGTTTTGATATTGATTCGTTAGATCCTCTTGAAGCACCAAGTACAGGAACCCCAGGTACTTTATGAAATATGCATTTGATATAATTTATTTTGAAAATAAAATTTTTTTAAAAATATTACAAAAAAAAAAACAAATAATTATTGTAGTACGGGGAGGATTATCATTAAGAGAAGGTATTCATGCAATGGAAGAATTATTCAGAACTCACAGATTAGAAGCTCTTGACTTAGTAGAAGTTAATCCAAAAATAGGAGATCAAAAAAGTGTCGATTTGACAGTTTCAGCTGCCATACACATAATACAAGCTGGTTTTGGATATACCAGACGTGGATTAAAAGTTCCAGAAGGTGTGACTGATATGCCTTTGCAAACATTTAGATAATAAACACAGAGTGATAAAAATTAATCAGGTCTTTTTATTAATAACTTATAATCTTTAACCTTATCTAATGTAAGTTCTACCCTTAATAACTTAGGTTGTTCCTTTTCATTTTTTGGAACTGAACAGTCATAAAATAATTTTCCACTAGTTTTTTGACCTATTACTGGTAAAATGTACCAAGATGTTTTTCCATCTGTACCAAAAAATTCTGGTTTAGTAACATTTACTCGACCTTCTTTAATTGGTTCTCCTAAATAATTTACAGCTTCTGAATGACTATGTAAAAGCCTTACTGCTTCCTTGTACTGATCTGTTTCACGAATTTTTGCATTATATACATAAGGTAATGAATTGTTAGCAATAAATACTCCTAAAGTTCCAACCGCTGCAATTTTTATTGCAAGCTTTTTCCAAAATTCAGACATTCTGTAAGAAAAACAAAGTGATTATGCAAAATTAAAATATTGATTTATTGAAATTTTAATATTATTATTAATTGAATTAAAATATAGATCCATTATTAATAAAATAAGTGACATCTAACAATAATCAAAAACTAATGTTCAGCTTCAATGTAAGAATTAAAAGACAGATTTTAATAGACACAGCGTTTAATTTAATGAATTGTTAAAATTTGCTATGCAAAAGTTACGTAGATATGTAACTGTAACCCAAGATATTAAAACTTTGATTTAATATGAGATCATGTAACAAATAATTATAAGTACTTTGCAGTTTTCATTTATTTTATAACCATTATTAATAGCCGATTTGTCTTGAAAATTTGTGTAATAACTGTTATACGTCCGTGAACTATTTATTATTTTTGAAAATATTTATTAGTTATGTAACTTTAAATATAAGAATTAAATAAGTTCAAAAGAAAAATTCTAAAATTTAACCTCAAAAATCGTACCTATATCATCTGGGCTGCCGCTCCATGCAAACAGTATAAATACTGCGCAGGGATATAGCCATATACCTATATATATAATAATATACGGACCATGTGGTCTACGCCGGCGTACTGATCTTATACTCGCGTATTCATGTGCTTTGATAAAATTACGTCAGTACAGCGTATTATTTAAAAGTTAAAGAAAAAGATCGAACTTTGTTTATATCTATAAATATATCTATCACTCAATTAGATTATATGAATCTAAAATAGTGCAGTGATTCTTACTTTTTATTAAGCTTATAAATAATGATAAATGTTTCAACTAAAATAACCGGTTGTTATAACCTCAAAATGCAGTAAAAGATAGTGATTTTTAATATAAATAAAATGTTTTCTATAAATCTTGCATCTTATCCAAGAATAATTAGATATGCATCCAAATCATACAAGATACATGACTTTAATTTACAAAGTCATGCACAGAACACTTGCTTTTGTATATTAAACAATAAAAGTCAGAAAAAACAAATTTATACTATTACAAATAATGTAATCGATAATTCAAGAACACAAATTCAATTGACAAACTTTTTGAAGTATTCAACAAAGCCAATAGAAGTACCACCACTTCCGCCACCTCCACCTCCAGAAACTGAAGTGTTCGGTACCATAGGAGGTTTAAAATATGAAACTGTTGAACTTGATCAGGATGAATTAAAAGAAGAAGAAAGATTAAAAAATATAAAACAAAAAGTGCCACGGAAATTCAAACCAAGCCAAGGTGGATACGCTAAAATGATTAAAAATTATATTGGAAAAGGTGATTTGAAATCTGCTGAAGAAGTAATTGAACAATGTATAAGGAATCGAGATACACCAGATGTTTATATGTATAATCTTTTGATCAGAGCGTTTGCTTTACAAGGAGATATTAAAACTTGTTATAAATATTTCGATCAAATAAGAAAGAGAAGATATAAAATTAAAGACAACACATACACAAGTTTATTTAATGCTTGTGCTAATTCTCCAGACTCAGAAAAAGCTCTCAATTATATAGAACGAATAAAAGAATATATGGCAAAAAAAGAATGCCCATTGGTTTATGCACATTATTTTGTTTTAGTAAAAGCTTACGGACGTCATAATAAGATTGAAATAGCAAATGCACTTATACAAGAAATGTTGGACAAAAAAATGAAAATTGGTGTAACAGCAATTAACAGTTTATTATATGCTGCTAATAGTAATAAAGAATCTGGTTTGAAGTATGCTTTACAATACTGGCAACTGATGCGACAGCAAAAGGTCTGTATTACTTAATTTTTAAAATACTTTGCAATGTAAGTACTTAAATTTATTTTTTATATTCTAGATCCCGCCGGATATATTTACTTATAATCTATTACTGAGAGCAATTCGTGAGACAAATTTTGGTGATTGTACAGTAAAAGACCTTTTGTTAACAGAAGGGGACACTCCAGAAATTGTTACTGATAATAATAGACCAAATTTATTAGTATATCCGCCAGTTATGAGTGCGTTGCCACTTCAGAACATTAAAATTAAGAATTACAATGCTTTATTAGAGCCTCCTAAGTCTGAAATATTAAATTCTATTTCTACTGATGAAAAAGATTCTACTGATGAAAAAGATTCTATTGATGTTAACGATTCTACTGATGTAAAAGTTTCTACTGATGTAAAATCTTCACAAGAAATTTCACCAAATTCACCAGAATTAATTAATAATATAAATTTAGATTCTATTTTGAAACAAAATAAGCTAATACTCTTTGGAGGAGTTGATGGGTTTTTGCAGAAAATGAAAGAAGATAGAGTAGAACCAAATGTCAAAACTCTTACATTTTTGATAGAATTGGTTCCAGGCTCTGTTCAAGCAGAAACAGCAATTTTGAATTATGCAAGATCAGAAAAAATACCTCTGGATCTAGATTTTTATAATATGTTAATAAAAAAACGTTGTTTACGAGGTGCTAAAAAAGATGCAAGGGTAATAAATATACTATATACTAATTTATATTAAAATCACTGTTTCAATGGTTTTTATATTTTAAATTTATTTTCACATTTTAGCTTGTTGTAAATGATATTCACAGAGCAGATTTAAAGCCAAACATTGTAACTTTTGGAGTTTTGGCTCTTTCATGCAGTACACCTACTGAAAGTAGAGAACTATTGCAGGCTATGAAAGTTACTGGTCATTCTTTAAATAAATATGTAGCAGATAGTCTACTCAATCCTGCAATTTTTAATAAAGATTTTGGATTTATATTAGAATTAATGGAAATTGTGTTAGATGCGCGAGTAAGATTAGATGAAGAAACATTTGAAAAATTAGATAAATTTCAGCAAAATATGACAGCATTAATTAAAAGAAAGGTACTGAATATATTTTTTTTATAAATATATTTATTTGCATCTTAAACCAGTTATTTTTAAAATAAAGTGTTTGTATTTTTATTTTCAGCATAAATCGACTAATACTGAAAGATTTAAAGCTGGATTTTCAAAGTTTAACATGAGATACAAAAGCTGGCAAGAACAAATGGGAAGGAAAATTATTACAGAACGGAAATTCAAAGATGCATAAAATTTGTATATAGTTGTTATATATTATAAGTTGATAAAAGCATATTTGTATCTATACAAAAAAGTAATTGAAAAGATATGTTTGATCATTATATACATTATTATTTTCATTCATATACAAACGTTTTTCTACAAATGTTCGTAATAAAAAAAATTGTTAAATAAATTCATTTTTACTTACTTAACGATAGTCGAATTATAAAAACAAATTTAATTAAACTAGCGCATATACGAGGGTCGTGTCTCGGGAACCCAAGGTCGACTTCGTGAACCAGCTATTACACCCCTCGATTGGCTTGATCCGCGAATACTAAGTTTGTTGTAACCCGTTGGTCCAGTTGGTTGGGCTCCACATGTTTCAAGTGCAACGAAGTCATCGACGTGCAGAGACGGTGGTCTCGAAGTATTTGGAGGTCTAGACCTAAATGGATCAGCACCTCTTCCAACGCCTCCTCCTACTGAGTTTCCTCTCATTGAATTAGAATACTGACTTCTACCTCTCATTGGTGCAACTAAAAACATATTATAATTTATATTAATATCAATGTTTATTTTATTCACATAATTTATAGCATTCATTAATTTATTACCGAAAGGTTGTTTTGTTTTTGCAGCTGGTGCATTTGTTTGTTTTTGTGTTTCCCTAGAATCTTTAGTTTCTTCTTGACCTTTAATATGAGTAGTATAATGAAGAGGCACTTTTGAGCATACCCTTTGCGCCTCTGCTAATAAATTAAAATCTGCTGGTAAAAGTTCTGTGGCCAATGCTAATAAATCTACAGTATTATCATTTTGTATTTCTAATAACGGTTTTTTGTCTTTCTCCTTATAATTGAAAGAACTTATAGGGGAACGCTGAGCAAATTGATTAAGCAAAGCTTCAGGTGGTAAAAGCAGTGGCTCAAGCATTTCTGGAAGGGGTTCTTTTTCTTCCTTTTCTTCAACAACTTGCAAAGCTTCTATTAATTCTGATGCTTGGCGAATCTTTGTTAAGGGGTGACCCTCTTTTTCCCAAGATAATAAAGTTGATAACTGCGATATTCGTAAAGATAAAGTTCTTTCAGTAGTTTTACAAGAAATTAAACTATCGAGAAAATTGACAACAAGTTGAGGTATTGTCTCGTTCTTTTCTTGTTCTTCTTTTTCTGAAACAGCTAAATAATAAAATAAAATCAATTTATAATAAATTAATTCTTTACGAATAAATTTTGTAAAACATTAAATACCTTCAGCAATATAATCAAGAAGATTCTTTAATGCACCTGGATTATTTTCTAGGCAACTTTTTACATGATAAAGACCATAATTATGACTCGTTAGAGACATAAGTATATTTAAGGCAGTTTCAACGATTTCCACGGGATATTTAGATGCACTTGCAAGAATTTCAATTAAAGCAGCGATAATAACAATCAAAGGTTCTTTGCTAGGAACAGAGTGAGCCAAACGCTTTTCAAAAGATTCCGCACTTTCTTGCACTAAACTGAGCTTATCATCACAAAGAGTTTGAAAAAAGTCTACAAGTTCTCTTTGAACATTAGCGTCATTTGTATTTCTTAAAGCTGTGCACATCATCTCTATCACAGGTGGATATTTTTGATCTGATTTTACTTGAGCTCTAGATGCTGGGCTTGTTAAAGTAAGAAGAGTTGCTTTCATCGGCGCATGCCTGGTAAGATCAGCAAGTAAAGCCAAAATGGGCAAATTATTTTCTAGAGGATTGGCAGTGAGAATTCCGTCTAAAAGACATCGTCCGACCAATAGAGCAGTAGGTGCTGCTAAATCACTTAACTGCTTACAAACAGTAGAAACCAGTGTGAGCAATTCTGTATTCCAACTAGCACAAAGCAATCTATAAAAGAAACAATTTTTAGAACTAATTGAATCAATAAAAATAAAAGTTACATTGATTTTGAATTACGTCGCTTTTTACCTGAGAGTTTCGGTAAGGCTGCTTGCTTGCGCTTGAAGGTGAGCTGACCATAATTTTCTAAAACCAAGAACTCGGATCTTATCTTGAGAACTGGCTTCTTTCGGCGTTAGAATGGACGGCAATAATCTTGCTAACAATTTTAAGCCAGGAGCAAAATTACAGGGATTCGAAGAGACCATCTTCAAAACTTCTCCAAGCATCTGGGTCCATAGAGATTTAGCAACATTTCCAGAAGCGTCAGAATCGACTGCTCGAGTAAATACTAAAAGCGTCTCAACAATTTCGTTAGACAAACTGCGCGTTGAGTTTGTCGGAGGCATCGCTTCTATGAGACAGTAAACACCAAGCAGTGAAACCACTGCTGTCAAATCTTTGAATTCCGTTGCCATGCATTTGACTAGACGTTCGAGAATTGCCCTGGTTAATTTTACACATGGTGCTAATAATGCGATCAAAGCTAAGCGTCTTCGCCCGGTGAGTGCTGCTCGATGTAGTAAAGGCTGCTCATAGAACTGAGCAATGTTAGTCATGACTGCCACGAGAGCTGTTAAGCCATCAGCGGCAAACAATTGTGTTAAGGCATTTCTGTGTTTTAATTCGACGTAGGGCTCCATCGGGTCGATGTCGTCATTCGGAGGAAAAACTAAGTAACTAAGTATACGGCAGGCTATTGTCAATTCTCCTGAAAATGTTAAGTATTAAGAAAATTACAAAACACTAAAGTAACTAAAAAATAAATAAATAAATAAATAAATAAATAAAAAAGGTTTATTTTATACCTGGTAAAGTAGAAGCTCTTTCAGCATTTTTTCGGACAATGCTAACAAGCGTTGAAACATCTCCATAATTCCAATTACAACTTTGAGCAGCTACATTTAAATGTGGAATAACATCACGCAGCATTGAGTGACTCGCTAATTTTTCAAGTAAATCAACTGCTCGATTTTGAAATATTTCTACTTTACTGGAATATCGAATAACGGTAGCGATTATTTCAGCGGCGAATTCGGAAAGATCGTTATTAGAGAGACAAGGGATAAGAAGGTCTATAAAGTTTTCCATTGGAATAACACTAATTATTGCTTGAACTCCTTCTGAGTAAACCAGAAAAGAATGTAATTTCCGAAGCCATGTCCAATCGTTAGGATGTTGTGTTATAGCTATTAAACACTGTACAACTTGTAATCTCCAAGCAATAGTTGATCCTATGCCAGTTTCTTTACATTGCAGGACTTTTAATAAAGATTTGGTGACTTCGACTTCTTTCAGTAAATACAGCAAACCTTCTTTAGTATCAGCTAACAGAGACAATAATTGCCTGCAAGCTTTGATCAAACTGCTGTCAGAATCTGGAGAACAAAAAACTAAAAGTAAACGATTTGCAAGCTTCCAATGATCAAAATATGCAATCAAATGTTTTCGCGGATTGCGATTTTGTTCTCTCTCAAACTCCATTTGTGCACTGGCTGGTAACTGACGTTTTGGTTGAGCCATTAAAGTTGGTGCATAAGCATAGACATTTGTCAATTCCAGAACTTCCAATTCAGTAAGCTCTTTTAATTCTGATAATGATTCATATACGTGAATTTTTCTTAGTAGAGAGCTAAGAGCATATTTCAATCTAGCAAGTTTTGCTGAATCCAGCATCATTAAGCAGAGTTTATATAATTCGTTTTCAACTTTTAAAAATTCTTCGACTATTTTTGGACTGATTAATGCTGCATCTACAGCTCTAATAGCTGCTAATTTTACGGGAAGTGCGACATTTTCACGCATACAAAGTGACAAAAGCTTCTCAGATGCATTTACTTGCAGAAGAATTTCAGGTCCTGCAGAAAGTCGACATAATGCCTCAGCTAATCTTACACCAACTTTTACATGTCTGACTTTATATGCTGGTTGTGGTTGTGAGCATGCTAGTTCAATATTTAATCCTGCTTCTACAATACTGGATAAATTTTTCTGATCTTTTGGAGTAGATACAAAGTTTACCAAAGTTGTGCACAAATTTTCACAATTATGAACAAATGTTTCTTTCTCTTGTCCAGTAGCATTATTAAAATTCATAACTGATTTTGCTAAAGATGCAATTGTATCTTGTAACTTTTCAATTACACTATCTTCCATCTTTTCTTCAAAAAGTTGTTCGTATTTTTCTAATTCTAGTAGTTCTGGTGGATTAATAACATACAAGTCATTAATTTGGTCTGTTTCACATTCAAAATCAACAGCAGAAGGTTCATCATCAGCCATCACATCTTCATCAGATAAAATTGGTTCAAATGGCTCTACTGCACCGGTTTCTTCACCTTCTTCTTGTTCCCCTTCTTCTTCCTCTGCAGATATAGACTCTGGACTTAAAGATACAAGCGACTCTGTGGGAGGAGTAGAAGGTCTCTTTCCAGGCTTATGCACGACAGGAGGTACTTCTTCTTTCCATTGTGGAGGCTCTGGCTTTGGCGGTTCAGCTGATGGCGTTCTTGTTGGTTCAACAACTGGTACTGCATGTACTGGAGGTGATGGTGTTGCTACTGGACAGGTTTCCGTTTGCTATAATTAAATAAATAATGGAATAAATAAATTTGTATTTCATAAAACTTTTAACTATTATAAAGTATTATCTTGTAATAATTATGTGCTGTTTTTTTTATAATAGTTACACATTGGAATATTTGTTATAAAACAAAAACTATAATATTTTACAGTGTTTACCAGAGCATTTGCATGAGCTTGATTTTCATAATACCACTCTTGTTCTTTTTCTGGAGCTTGAACGTTATTTACAGGAACTTCTTCTTCGGGAACAGTAGCAGCAGGTGCAGGAGCAGGCGCCGCTGCTCCTGGAATTTCTTGAGGATTGCTCAAAGATTTTGTTAAAGTACCATACACAGCCAGTGTAATGGTTGTGTACCAGCCTCGTAATACCAAACCATCAGTTGGCAAATGCTTCCTATCACATTCCAGTTGTATATGAACATTTTGTTTGTACTCTAGCCCACCAAGGGACTCAAAAGTTGAAGCTCCAGGTTTACTCAGGTCATTTACAAAAAATTCTATCTCGAATTGTGAGGGGTTGGTTGCCCTAAAAAAAAAATTAAATTAAGTTTACCCACTCTTAAGTTTATGTTAGGTAGTGGATTCATTCAGAAAATACACTGCTTACCCAAGACGTACACCACCAGGAAAGTCAGCTTGAACTCGAGCTCCTAGAGGAATAATTCTTACCTCACTAATGTACACAGGCTTGGGAAACTGCACTAGATCCAAGTTTAATTCCTGGGAAAGAAAAAATCAAACGTAAATTAAATATTTTAATACATCTTATCCATGTAAACAACAACGCGGAGAGGCTTTGATTCTTACTTCCGAAATATCGTGAGAAAAAGTATCAAAGAACAATAACTCGGTGTTATCCATTTTTCTTCCTTTTCACGTGCAAAACAACGGCCGACTCGCTAGTCACAAATCCACATATTTACAATACTTTTAACGTCAAATCGTCGAAATAAGAAATGGAGATCTCCACATAGTGATATAGTCCCCGACTGCGACAGGAGAGGGATTTTTTTAATATAGCAGCAGCACTGACGTAGATGGCGGTAGCCAGCCTGCGAGAGAATGCCGCTAACTAGAATAGGTTAGTTCATCGGTGGGGGAAGAGGGTAAGGTTAGTTGCATCATGCGGACGCTTCGCGTCGTCTGCGATGAGCAACGTGCTTCGCGAGTATTAAAAAGTTAATTGCAGTTTCAACAATTTGTGCAACGGATAATAATTTCCAGCAAAATGGAAAACATGGCACACGAGAAGCCTTGCAGGGCTTGCACGGATTTTAAGACCTGGGCCAAAATGCAGAAACAAACGTTGGATTCGGACGACGTGAGTATTTGCTTGATGAGTTTTGGATTGACGTAATGATGTAATTCGCCGACTTATTTTGTTATAATGATTTTTTAGAAATCGGAAAAGAGCGATAAGAGTAAAGATAACAAAAGCAGTTCTATGGCTTCAAAGGTGCGTAAAGATTGTCCGTTGGATAAAGATGAGTTGGGATCAAATACGTGGTCTTTCTTGCACACAATGGCAGCTTATTATCCGGATAGTCCTACGGTTGAACAAAAGAAGGAAATGAAGACGTTTTTTCATATATTGTCAAAGTTTTATCCTTGTAGTTTTTGTGCGGAAGACCTGCAAGATCAGTTGAAAAAATTTCCACCACGGACAGAGTCTCAAGATCAGTTGAGTCAGTGGCTGTGTGAGGTTCATAATCGTATAAACAAAAGATTAGGTAAACCTGTATTTGATTGTAAACTTGTTAACCAAAGATGGCGAGATGGTTGGCTTAATGGGTCGTGTGATTAATGTTAGAATGTTGTATTTTTAAAATTTTCTAAACGTGTGAAAAATTAGCAGATTGTGCATAAAAACGAGTGATAAAAATATTGCAATGAATTGTTGTAAATAAGTAAATATCTCTATTTATCTTTTTATCTTTATAAATTGTTCCCACTTTGTATGAAAAGTGTAAATAATTATTTCATTTCATACACAAATATATATAATATTGCTTCTTGTACAAATGGTTTTTATTATCTAGAATTTGTAGAAATTGTAGAAACTGTAAGTGGAGAATGTGAAAGAGTAAAAAGTGTCATAGCAGGACGAGTCTGTGGCTCATAACTGTGGGCTTGACCTTCTCCGCCAATAGGAACCACTTGACAAGTTCTGATGTGAAAAGGAAAATTACTGTTGGCTGATGAAGGACGTGTCACATATAGAAATGTTATATGTCCAACAAACATTACCCAAAGAGAACTACCTCTAACAACACTTTCTCTTACCCATTTGTCAACTAAAAATGTGATAGTTAAAACCTGAAAGTTAATGCAATATTTTAGTTAAATATTTCTTTAATAAGTCATTACTTTAAAATTCTTTGAAATATTATAAATTAATACATACTGTCAAGGGTTGACAAAGAAACCAGCCAGATCCAAGTGACAGTAAGGATCCATAAAAATGAAATTTTGTAGCAGCATTTTTACTTGTTTTATAACAACAAATAACAAAAACTACCCAAGCCCATATCTTTAAAGTTAATAATCCATATCCAGGAGGTGATTCGTATATATACAATACCAATCCAGGATCAAAAGCTTCATACTGATAAATAAATAATAAAAGTTGTAAAGATATAGTCAGACCAATAAAAGCACTTAGTCTCCAAATTTCAATAGGAGTCAGAACACTTTTGGTTACAGTGTATCCAAGTGACATTAAAAGTAAAAGTATTGTAAAACTTGTTTCTGAACATGCTTCAAACAGATTTCCAATTAAAGAAACTTCTTTGAGATCATATCCTTTCAAAGCTCTATTTATATAACTATTCATTTCACACAACATTCCACATAAATGTGTTAGCAAAGATAGCATAAATAACTTATATGTTACATGTAAAAGTCTTCTTGTGCGTAGTTGAAACGCAATGTAAATACTAAAGCTTATCAGCAGAATGTAAATACAAGATCCTGCTATCAGTTCTGGCAAAATATCTGTAGAACAAAAATAGTAATGTCAATTCCGTAATATAATAACATTAAATTAAACTTATTTTATAATTTCTTACAAAATTCATCTGCTGAAAAATGTTCTCTCCAAAAAGTGCCAGGTTCTGCATTTGTTAATGTTATGTAGTACGTTAAATTTAAGCCACTTTCAGAATGACAATCTGACAAAGCTATAAACCACCAACGAGGCCTTGAAGAACGAAACTCCCTGTAACTCCTGCATCGAACTTCAGTTTTCTCCTCCGAAGTAAAATAACATCCTGATACTTCTGTATAAGTAGAATAAGGAGATAATGATACAATTTGACCGAGGTCCCTTCGCAGAACTGATTCTCGTTCCAGACAGGTTTTATTTGAAGGGTACACACTTGGCCATTGTGTGGGGCTGTCATAGTACAACAGCAAGTTGACTTCTGCATCTTTGCTGCCAATAAGGAAATCATACTCAAATTTTCCTTTCTCAGAGAGAAAACAAAATCTAGCTAGGAATGCCCAATTCTAAAAGACATAGAAAAATATTTAAAAACAATTTTAAAATTTATAAATTTATTTTCGCTTATTATTAAAATGGCAAGGGTGTTCAAAACAGAAATAAATAAATTATTAGTTTATTTTTAATTTATGTATGATTATAAATAAAATATCAAGCAAAATTTATTTAAATTAGCATATTGTTTATAACTTAAATATTAAGAATCATTTTAAATCGGTATTTCAACCAAAGGATTCTCGATCGAAATATTTCAAATAACAACGTTCCATTCGAGAAAACAAATTGTAAAATTATACGATCACTATAATAATTTAAGCGGTACCAAAAAATATATTTACTATAGTAATCACGTATTTATTATATACTACTACATAATTACACACCTGATGCGTAACCAACTGTCCGTTGAGTATCCTAGCGTTAGTTCGACCGATGACTAGACTAACGACGAAAAATACGATCACGCAGACATTATGCATATCTGACTATTTGGAGCGAAAGCACAAGCGTTTATTTTGACAATCATGACTGTGTTAATGTCTATTGCATACTGGTTCTCCCGCACAAAGCGCGCTTCACGGTTTCGCTCGCTCACGCTGGCCGATCGATATTTTTCCTTGTAAAGCACTAGCACACAATGTCTCTGTATAAATGAGGTTGATTATTGGCTCTGGTCGGCACATTAAACTGATGTCCGTCTGATGGAAAACTCATGGATCATTAAAGCTTAAAATGCATAAACAAGCGACTCGCCCAGAGCACAAATTACGCTTCTGTATTTTTAAAAACTCGCGCTTTTAAGTTCTTTGGAAATTATAATTTTTTCTCATTTATTATTCAGAAATAATGAGCGAAGGAAGCGACACACATTTTTCTTCAGTCCCCACAATGAGATTAATTTTCAAATATCGATTTGTAAACCGTTACCATTTTCACAGGGTACGAAAATATATCCGAAGGACGTCTATATACGACGAGCCGCATACTTACTGTAGATCTATAAAGTGGTAGAGTGAAATTGGATATACTCAGGAGTGTCTATAAGTTCGTCGGTAAAGTGACAAGTACGCAATAGCTGAAGGGTCAATGAAGTGTGTGGGTGGTATGGTTTTTCGATAAACTCATTAGAAGTCGGTTTAAATTTTTTATATTATAAGAAATCGGCGAGAAGAAAACACTTGTTGCTTACGTTCTATTTGTGTTTTACATATGTATATTTTATTGCATGTAATGATATAATGAACTTTTCACTGGAAGCCTTTCATTTTACTATTTCTGGAAATAGTA